>REGM01000465.1:28711-42087 GCA_004194415.1 Aurelia aurita
CCCCCCCCCCCCCCCCCCCGCGTTCTTTTCTGTACAGGGCTGCACAGCGAACACTGCATCCAATTCAGGGCATTTCACGTCTATTTGGTGTAGATTGACCAGGAATTGCGCTTTTTTGTTTGTAACAATCATCACTGGAAAGTGCGTAGCAAGTTGACTTACTGCCATTGTTGAGGATATACGTACACGCTCTGGAAAATATATGGAAAGTTTGTCTTTTTGAAAGAAAGAAAGAAAGAAAGAAAGAAAAAAGTTTGTTTGCCTTAGTTCTTCTGACATTCGTAAATGCCCCAGCTTATTCTCGTGTCCGATATGTGTAAGTGAATACTGCACCTGAACTTCTTCACTTGCCTTATCAACAGTCACTTTCATGAAGGCGGAACATTTTTCATTGATTTTTGACGAACCTTGGATTTTCATCTCCCTTTTTCCAGTTCCTCTGCCTCGTGCTTTTCCCGATCTTCTGCAGTAATACCATGAAGTTGATTTATGGTTCCCCTCTCTTGTCATTCTGTGTTGAACGAACCACAAATTCGTATCTTTTTCTACATCCTTTTTCCATGATAGAAAATCATCTGAAGAATCCAAAGTTGTAATTTGAACATGTGTTCCTTTTCCGTGGGTCTGTGCTAAGTGCTGTGCTAACTCAACCATGCTATTGCACCTGATGAAGAAAGAATATCGAATATTCATACAACAGAGAGAAGTTCTATCGGTTCTAAGACAGATTTTCTCAACAAACCTGTGAACCCCTAGATTGATTCCTTGAGGCCCTTGTATCCTTGAGGTAAACCTTGATCAACAGGGACTCATCATGTGAAACAGTGAAAAGATGATCCAGCCTAGGCCAAAGTTCAGCTAGCACATCGCAGATAATAATTATTGCAAATACCCCATTTGGCACACAGTTGATCACAAAACTTAGCATACGTAAGCACTGTAATGTTCACAATTTCGATTGACGCTTGAATCACAATAGAATTCGTCAAATCTTATTGGTTGATTGCAGCCACAAGTTCTTGTGGCGAGGGCCTAAATTAGGGTGAAGTTTTGCAGACTGCTATTATAAGTCTATGTTGACCAAAGCGACATCATTCAAGTCAAAGGGCACATGGAGACAAGGGACTCAGGTAATAAGTTTATGAACCCCCAGAAGATGCTTTCTGTGGAAGTTTCTAACTGAGCATGAAAATAATCATGTATGTGACGATTCATATCTGTGTTATCACCTGATACATGATTTAAAGCGATTCATCTATCATACAGAATTTGTAAATGGCAAATGCTAAAAGTCCAATCCATAAAGTGAGACGCTATTCATGACTTTTTCTATGAAATATAAATTATTTTGCAAAGGGCTTTAGATTTTAGCTTTTTATTGAATTTGGAGTTCAGGAATTTTGGTTGCAGATGTATGTAGCAAAATCTATAACATAGCACCACTTTATCCCTGACTGAGAAAGTTGTTTACTTACCTGTACTCTTTGCATATTGAGCAGTTGACTGGATTTTGAGGCTGAGGTTTGTAGCTTTCTGAGTGTTTTCTTTTTTTGTGCCTATATAAACATTGCCAAGAACTCAGAATGTTGTCACAAAACGGGCATTTGTACACTTTGGCAGCAAGTTCTTCCTGAGGAACGATTGCGATAAATTAAGATATATTCTTAAGATATTTAATGGGTCTACTGCACTAGCGCTTGCCATCGAAAAACAGCGATCTCGTTGGGAGAAATAAGGTTGACATATTGATCTTTCATCGTCTCTTTTTTCCTTACATGTTAACAACGGCACCTAAAAAAACTTGTTGTCAGAAATTTTAGGTCTTACACCGCTGTTAAAATTTACAAGAAGTATTTATTTGTTTGCTTTTGCGTCAAGATGTCAAACTTAGTGGCCTTTAGTGCAGTGCAGGTAAGAGTAAGAAACAATCTTTGTAATTCTGCTTGGTATCACAGTACCGTATATGCCCAGCTGAATGTTTTGACCTTCTTGGCAAAATATTGTCTTCAATTTCAATGTAAGCTATCTCTGAGAACGAAATTTATTACCTTGGTTTGGGTTTCATAGCTTAAATGCTCAATAACATCTTGTTGTTGTGGTTCTTCAGGTTCTTCAATCACTTCGCTCGCGTTGACAAATTGCTCTTACTCCATTTCTGTATGATTGTGGACTTTATTGTTGCCTTCTTCTCGCCTTTCACGAGAATCGCTGGCTGTATACATGTGATCACCATAATCCCTCTCCGAATTGATATTCATTCGATGTTGTTCGATACGATTGTTATTTTCAATATTTACACGATCTCCGCCATCTCTCTCCTACTTAATGTTTATACGACTTTGTTCGATATGATTGTTATTCTTGATATTTACACGATCTCCACTATCTCTCTCTGACTTAATGTTTATACGACTTTGTTCGATACAATTGTTATTCTCGATATTTACACGATCTCCACCATCTCTCTCCGACTTAATGTGTATACGACTTTGTTCGATACAATTGCTATTTTTGATATTTACCCGATCTCCGCCATCTCTCTCTGACTTAATGTTTATAATATTGTGTGCTATGTGATTGTTATTTTCGATATTTGCCATTTCTATGTCATTGTCGTGATAGACATGATCATCATTGCATTTGGGGTAGTGCAAGTCGTTCCCAGGTTCTAGCAGATCTGCCTCCTCCTTTAGTGCATCAGCACCCAATGTAACTTTTTCCGAAATTCTCTCATCACTCTCTACGTAAATACGTTTCAGATTGAATCTTTTCCTTAATTTTCCACCAACTTTTAAGATGCCTTGATGGTTACTGGTTTGGGAGTCATAAGAGGTGAGTGGCTCTTTGTTTCGTTGCAACTGCTTCACATGACCTCTAGTGCAAATCTTCCGAACTTCGTCAACTGCTTCCGATGTGATGCCAAAATAGCCATTCGTGAATGTTTTCTTGACAAGGACCTCCTCGGCAAGAGATTTCCTAAGGTATTGTGCGTAAGGTGATGGTACAGCAAACCATAGGATTGGGTGATTGATCGACAAATGACTCTCTTTCAAAATGTTCCACAGGTCTGGAAATAAGACGCATATAGCTGCTGTCAGAATTGCAATTGGACCACAGATTTCTTGACATTGTTGCAGTGGGAAGTTTACCAGACACTCTGATGTACATTTGTGCTGACCCCTTTCATTTACTTTCGCAGGGACATGGGCAGATCTGATTACAATTGGATTTCGAGCACAAGGCAGAGGCAAACTTCTTCCAGTTAACTCCTGAAGGCTACGAATAATCGGTTATATTATGTGCCTCAAGTCTCCGGGAACTGGCCAGCCCAGTGAATCGCAGTATAGAAACTTTTTGTTTGTAGTGTCTATATCAAGCACAGCCCAATGATTACCCTTTCTGCTGTTGTCACTGACAAAAGACCTTCCAGTCCTGGAGTCGAGCCCGACGTTGATTAATAGGAGAAGATGGTCCAGTTTTGTTTTTTCAGGAGGGAGCTGGAGCAACTCCCTCATTCGTTGTGATGTATAGCTATCAAAACCATTAAGGATTAGGGCTCGTGATTCTGACTCAATGGCATTCATAATTTTTATAAAAGCTTGGACAAGACCCAGTGATACCCATCGATTACAGCAAAGACTGGCTACATCCTCTCCAATTGTGAATGGTGTTATAAAGCTTGCACCATCGCTGTGTTGCAAGAGGAACGAATGCAGTTCTCCAACTACCTTTTCTCCATATCCGGTTTTTTGCTGATCCCATAGGGACTAGTTGGTTCCTTGTTGAACCATGCTTTCTCTTCAGAGACTTTATTTTGCATTGTCTGATACTCATGTAGTCGTTTGATTGTTTGTAGTTCTTGCAGTCCAAACACCTATCTGTTAAGTGCACTGTCTTCATAACATGTTTCATCTCTGTCAAAATCGTTATGAAAGAATTACATTCAGACAGCGAAGGAACAAAATCAAGGTTCCAGATGTTCTTGTCAATTCCATGTTCTGAAGGTGACAGCGAATGTAAAGTGACTTGCCTAACCATTGGAAACTTCACATCTTTGACCATGTTACGTGGGACTGTACCAGGCTCTCTCATTAGTAGATCCTATGAACATATATTTAACCCTATTTCACATGGGGTATTTTTATGACATTTTGGCAGGGGGGGGGCGTTTTTCGCCCCCCCTCTTTTTCTCTGAGAATACACAGGATATAACAATAAGACTTACCCCAATTGTTCTTTGGACAATAGGCTTTTCAAATATAANACAGGATATAACAATAAGACTTACCTCAATTGTTCTTTGGACAATGGGCTTTTCAAATATAACAATGGTAAGTAATTAGTCACGTGATTCGTTGCTAGGCGACCAAAAATAATGGAAAATTGGCAAATTTGGCTTCTTCACAAGAAAAATTCTATTTAAATAATTACTCAACCGATTTGAAGGCAAATGGTCTTAAATAATAGAAAACACATAGTAGAATCAAGTATATACCTTGAAGCAATTTTAAGCATCTATTTATAGATCAATTAGCACTTAATTAGCTCTCTGTTCTCCGGACGGACCATCATTGCAGTTTTTTTATAGAATTATTCCTTTTTCCAACCCATATCAACTCAATATGCATGACACAAGCAAGAGAAGACTAATGTGCTACAAAAATTTCAATTCATTTACATATTTATTCGAGAAATGACGTCATAAATGTAAATGATGTCATAGATATTAAATTTTGCTGATGTCAGCAAATAATAAAATGTTATATATCAAATGAAAGCTCTCATCATGATCAATCGAATGATACATGTTTCAAGTAATTCAGACAAGAAACAAAGAAGTTATGGATGTTTCAAGCTTTTTTTTGTTGACCACTCTCCAAATATGGTGCTATTGTGGTCACCTGACCGATTTTAGAACAATGAAATATTGAAATTGTAATTGGCAACTCAATTTCATTAACAGTCACAAAGGTTTGGTTGTCATATCTAGTGTTGCTTAGGCGCAATGTAGCAAAGTTTGGTTGGGGGGGCGAAAAAGGCCACCCCCCCATGTGAAATAGGGTCAAACATATTATAAGACTTTTTTGTAGTTCACCTTGCTGCCATGCAAAATATTCCATAAAATTAAGTATATTAACTACCAAAACAAAAGCTTGATAAATTGACTTAATGCGGAAATTGTATTGTTTTTACTTCCCTTGTATCAAAGCTCGTATTGTGTGAGTTAGTCTCTTGGATAACCCCTCTAGAAGACAAAAACTTTTGTCGCGACATGTCATTGCTTTAGAACAAGTGATAAGGCTAAATTATTTGCGTTTTTTGGTTTTCCATCAATCCTTCCACTTATTACGAGAGCTGAACACTGCGCTTTTGTCTTTCAAGGAATGAACAGCTGAGCTCACCTGTATTTGTACACAACACGATAAAATCATGTTTATGTCTTCAGGCTGATAGATCATAAGCTCCCTTCAAATTACAATATAAACCTAATAAAGATTTTTTAGAACGCTAAACAGTATAACCTTTTGCTGTCGCTTCATCAGAAATCTGATGAAACAAAAGCGAAATGTTAAAACAAGCATTCTATATTTTTGTAAGTCTTCAGAAAGAATAGGTCATCAAAGGGATTCAAACACAATGAAGCGAAGTCTTGCTTCTAGAAATTTATTATAAACCAACTGGGATTAATGATAACAGCCTTTTTTCGAAGGCATTTCCTCCTGAAGGTAGTTGATGAGCCAGCTAAGTAAATGAAAATGTGAAAGTTGATGATTTCAATATTAAGGAAAATTGATGATTTTCCTCAATTACCTTAAGTGAGGTTTTTTCCGCTTCGGTTCGTTGGATCATAGCTCGCATGACGTCCTTCATCGCTGTTACACATAGACTGTGCTTTATCTCTATGAATTAAAGATTAAAGTTCAATTCTTAATAATCATATTAACACGTTACCTACACGTTTGTGGGAGAAATATGACAATAGGTTCCTTAAAGTGAATGACCTGAGCTATATGGCGCCCGTCTATAAATAGGACAAAGAAAAACGTAAACACGCCATTGTATTCTTTAGCTTTGCTTTCTTTCGCCACACGTTGGATTATCAAATACAATAGGCTATTTATAAACCGATGAGATCTCATCTTTTAACTCAGGTTATTCACTTTAAACATTGAAAATAGAAGTTGTGCCAAGTATACACTGATTTTATTTGATAAAACTGCTTATAAGAAACTGTAGTGTAGCCTCTTTCAGAAATTAAGACACGCTACTAGCAGTGATCAAAGGTAAATGTTAATTCAAGAAACCCTTTCAATTATAGACATGAGTTACAAATCTATCGCCAACCCTAGTAATACTAAAAAGTAAATTTTTGTTTATGATTTGGTTCTTTCTCGTAAATTTTGGTTCAAAAAGCGGTTCTTATTGAATTTTGATAAAATTTAAAATTCTTTTCATGACAAATTAAGAAACTCTACAAGAAACCGAGGGCTTCGCCAGACATCCCCCTTTTTTCTGGGGGTGTTATTTATTCATAAGCAAAAACGGTCTAAACAAGGCTGGGTATACCTTTCAGGACATAATTCCTTATTAAGTCCTCTTTTCAGGACATAATTCCTTATTAAGTCCTCCTCCCCACTTTTTTTAGACTGGCAACGCCCCTGCAAGAAACTCTTACAATAAGAATTGGGCCCAGACTTAAGAAACCCTACGTTACGACAAAGATCAGAGCAAATTTCTTATAGAAAATTGAGTGTAGTGTAACTGAATGAATCCTGATAGTTCACTGTAATTCTGATTTATTATGCAAATCTACAATTTTTATTTTGATGAAGTAAATTCGATAAAGTTTTCGCTAACGAGGTACTTCCTAGTACAGTGGTATGTAGTGGCATCAAGAAAGGCCTAACTTTGACAATGCAATGCAATGCAATGACTTGTCTTACCTTGAACATTGATTGTAATATTGCTTATCTTTCTTCTCGTTGATGATTTTGCCGAGGTATGCATTTCAGATTCAGATTTTGCTAGTGCTTGTTAGTGCTTGTTCTATTATATGTTTGTTTTCAATAGAATTAGCGCGCCAAAAAATCCACAATTCCCAAGAGCGAAATTTGACGCCAAACGAGGATAATTTTCCCGCCAATACTCGTTTTCATGTTGATTCTTGGAGTGAGGCAAATATTGAACATCAAGGATAGAAAGGCTAAGGCGGGATCCCATGGATAATACGCTATTTGTTTGGTGGGAGCAAGAGTAATTTTTTATTAAATAGATTTTAAGCCCAATTTTTTAGGTCTGAAACATAATTTTCTGCATGTTCAGTGTCTTTGTAAAGACTTGAAAGGAAGTGATGAAGAGGATGCATCCACAGGTTGCCCATAAAGTTTTTGTTGAAACAAGGATCGGAAATGCTAAGTGCCAGATTTCGATTCTGCGCATGCTTGATCAGTCATACATGAAGTTATCTATTGTTTTCATAGCGGGCTACGTGCTGTACCAAATGGCTTGTAGGGGTTGGAATTCGGGAGCAGTTCCCTCCTTTCCAACAAGTGAAGTTCCTCTCCTCCGCAGAAACGGAAACTCTCGATTAGTTGTCAGCGATTCGGGCAAGGGTATGTCCTTGAGAAATTCAATGTGACATGGGAAAGCAATGGCTGTGGCATCCGCAAAAGAATGGAGGGGACAAAGGAAGATGGGGGTCTGGTGCCCTCCCCGCTGGGAATTTCCATTTATCCATGCACAGCAAAAATTTCAGTATCTATAATATGCACATGACTCTTTCAAAATTATGTGGGAAATATAATTGTTCGCTATTTCTGTTTCTGGTATAAAATCTATATAGTTCATTTCGCTATTTCGTTTTCGCGTGGTTTCACTGTTTTGTGGTTTGCAGACACCCCTGGTAAGAGCATTCACCAAATTTTGTTGTGGTAAATCTCTTAACCCTATTACTACCGGGGGGGGGGGCACAAAGTGCCCGCGGCAAATATGATCCGATGTAGTGTCGTCACTTCGAAAGATAAAGAGCCGAGGTTATGTGAATTTTCCTAAAAATTAATAGGCTAATTAAAAATTGAATTTTTTTTTCAAAATGGTAGACACTGATCACGTGACCAACATCTTCTCGACACGTGGTCAGGAGGTAAATTAAAGAAGTGAGTCTAGTTTATGCCAAGATGATCAGAGATCATCAATAATGCCACCATTCGATAGCTCTTGATGAGAGCTTTCAGATGATGTATAATTTTATTCATTTTGCATGACGTCAGCAATTTTAAATGTGATGACGTCATCAAAGTTTATGACGTCATATAATTAACAACAAAGGTAATATATAAACTTTTATTGTCAAATATGGTTCTTTCGATCATTTGTAATGATTTTAAGGCATTTCAGAGTATTTGAATCAGTAATTAGGGCTTTTAATGAAAGAAAGAAAAACTGGTGTAACTAAATAATGAATAAATGAAATAAATAATGAGTTTAAATAGATATTATATTGCTGAATTTTACTTCTTGGTGATTTGTGATACATTCTAGAGCAATTATGCAAGGAATTATTTACTAAAACCTTAAATATTGCTAATTTTGCCAATAGTTAGAAAATATCGCATTTTTCAGCCATTATGACGTCATAGTGACGTCATGGATGTAATGAAGAATAAAAAAAGTGTCCTATTGTGTAGATTTTGTTACTGAGCACTATTGTACCAAGTCTCGCCCTCATATCTGCATTATTACCGAAGTTATGAATGGGGGGCACTTTGTGCCCCCCCCCCCGGTACTACAAGGGTCCAAAAAGCCCGGTATTAATAGGGTTAAGGTGGTAGCAGTAAACAAATAAAAATTGATAGTCAAAGAAAACGTTGCTGCGGCAGACATATATTATGGAATAATTACATAGGTATGCATAATTTTAATAATATTTTTGTTGCTTGCTCCTCCCAAATGTATGCTTAAGATAAAGTGAAAATTCTAATATGAAATCTTGAGTCGTCTTTGAGCAGTATTTGAGCAGTCCAAATTTCTCGTTTGAGAAAATCGCATTTCATTATTTAGTTATCATTGCCTAGTTATTCAGAAGGACAGCTGCTAGCAGAATATGACTCTCCCCCCTCTGCTTGCTTTTCAGCATCACTGTAGCCATTTTCGGTGATCCTTAACACCTTTCTTCCATTTTTTCCAATGTCAGAAGACTTCTTATTGCTGCTGTTAATGCGCTTGTTGTCTCTCAGGGTTGCACCTCATAGGAACTATTTACCGACTTGTACCGGGTGTCCCAAAAAAACGCAACAGATTTGATCCGGGCTAGCGACAAGAATTTAGGTCGAATAAATCCCTAATAATTTTTTGGAATTATTATGAAACAAGCAATCGTATATACCCAAGGGAACTAATTTCCACAGATAAGATCTTTACAAATGATCACGCACTCGTTCTTGGATTAGTATTTTGTAGGTGCATGTTGATCGAAGAAAGCTATTCCTTGGTGACTGTATGCATTGACATGTTTTTCAATTCTCAGCTTTCAAATTTCTATTCAAATCTGGGCCAAAGCATGGGTTCTTGTTCACAACTACTATGCTATGTCTATGATCGAGGAGATTCCCCTAAACAGCGCGTTTGCAGTATATGCCAAAACCTAAAAGCTCTGGTTTGGAGGTGGAGGCAAATTTGAACTTTCAAGATTAATATTTCAACCCTCAAAGCACCAATGTCAACAAACAAGGTATTTATCTTCAAGTTAACTATCGAGGATTACTTCAAAAATTATTAGGAATTGATTCGCCTAAACTCTTGTCGCTAGCCCCGATCAAATCTGTTGCGTTTTTTCTGGGACACCCGGTATGTCTAACTTTCTATAAACATGGAGCTTCAAAAAATGAATTTGTTGCAAGCTGCAATGTTTCTCTTCCTACAAAGATTTCCTTTCGGCACTTCTGCCACAAAACTACATTGAAAGCCTCATTAGCATTTTGAGGTTAGGCGTGGAAAACTTTTCCTAAAATCTTAAAGCTTTTGACATCCCTAAAGATTGGCTCCAATAATCTTTTACACAACTGGCAAATTAACATTTTTCTTCTATGGAGATCTATTTTTGTAGTTTGTCTGATTGCCATTTGCACCAACCTTCTGGCTATGCAGGACAAAATTGGTGGCGGACTTCATCTCGCTGAAGTGTCTACAGTGCGTCTGCTTAGACCAGGTGAGTCACTTTTTTAAAATTGGCGATGTTAATGTGTTAATACACAGCAAACAGCTCCAGCAGGAATTTTTCAACTTCTTGGAAAGGCACATTCTTTAATTCTCGAGATGCTGTAGAACAACATTTGGATTATTTTTGCCCTGCAAGTCACAATGCTCAGCAAATGCTTCAGATATGTGTCAGGATTGAACAAAATAGATAAAAAGAAAAAATTATTGCTTGATTCACTGCTTTCATCTTCCAACCTGATATATTTGCACTCCTTGTGAGAATGTTATCATCATTTGCTTTTTGTTTGTATTGGTGACACAAACCGGTGTTAATGGTTAGGCCTAATAGGTAGGCCGAAGTCTCTTGCTTTGTCTTTTGACTCAAATCTTTCTTATTTGTTTTTCTGCCAGAAGATGCATATTGGTAACCATGACGTGACTTCATAGATACTCTGTTCTTGTTCCTTTTATTCCCCATTGTTTAAAAATAGAGAAAGTCTTTGTTGTAGAATTATTTGGACAAAACTCCTTCAAGATTTATTAAATCGAATCTTTCACTGTGAAGAGGAGGCCTAGAGAAGCTGCTGCTTGTCCAGCCTCATTTTTCAGCGATCTAAGCCTCATCATAACGAGATAAATTCATAATAATGATCATAAATGCATTTCAAGCGATTTGGAGGTGTTCAGAGGCTCACATATCCCCTAAAATAACGGACCCTTTTTTTGAAGAAACAATGCAATAACGGTTGCTAAGACGTTACTAGGCGAAAATTTCCATAACTCCCTTAACATAATTGCTATTAGTGAAAAAAGGGATTTAAACATGGACAAAAGCTATTCACAAATAAATTCTCCAGTCTTCAGGCTATATTTTCAACTCAAATTTAATTTTTGTCAACAATTGGCCTGTAATGGTAGATTTTTGTGATTTTTTTATATAAATTCAATGTAAAAAATTGACAATTACGAATTACCTAACTCCAAATGAGCTACCATACAACACTACAAAAAACGATACCAAGTGAAGCAATTGATCATGACTACCCCAAGGCCTTCACATGAAGAACATAAACCAAATTTTTAATACAACTAAATTTTTAATTTCCAAAAGCTACATATAAACTACACTACTAAGGATTAAAAACTAATGGATACTATAATAGATTCTGTCTGACATTAGATGTCAGGTCAGGGTTGTGATGAAATGAAATATTGACACAAGCGCAAACTTGTTTTCAAGAGACTTGGTGGCTGCTTAGTACATAACCGAAGTTTCAAAAGATCTTAATCAAACCGACCAGTTCCGTGGATGAAACGTAAAGTCATTTTGAGTATATTTCTGTTTAAGTAATTTGAAAGGTTAATTGTGATTTCCCCGCATTTGTGATTTTTCCCTTCATTTTGCCAAATTTGAACAGTAATATACATGAAACTAAGGTAATTTTTGTTCATCTGTAAAACAAAATCAGGATGGTACTCACAGATGAAATTACTGCCATCATACTGACCTCGTTGAGGTGACACATCGCATGTAAAATCGCATGACACATCGCATGTAAAAATTGGAAGTATATAGCCGGAATTAAAAATTACCAAACAAATGTTGAGTCTTAAAAACCTTCAGAACCGATCATGTTCTGTCAATGTTGGAAAAGACTATTCAAAACCTGGTATTTTGTCATGTGGAGTTCCTCAGAAGTCAATTCTTGTCCACTCATATTCCTCCTTTACGTGAATGACATGACACGGGCCCGTGGAGATGATTCCTGCTTAATATTTAGAGACAAAGACATGAGCAAATAGAGACCATCTTGAATGAAAACTTCAACTCGTTCTGTGATTGGTTTGTGGAAAACAAGCTAAGCATTCACTTTGCAGAGGACAAAACCAAATCCATTCTTTTTTTAAGAAAGAAATGCAAAAACCTGAAAAAGCTTAACATCAGTTGGGGTGAAATTAAGATTAAACAGCACTCAATGGTCACATACCTTGGATGTGTTTTGGATTAAAATCTCTTTGGGGAATCCATGGCAACTAATATTTGTGGGAAAATAAATGGCAAGCTGAAATTTCTGCATAGAAAACAAAACTTCCTGGATAACTCCCTTCGCAGGTTGCTTTTAAATGCTCTTATTCAGCCCCATTTTGATTACGCATGCACCGGTAGACGAAAAATAACATGGCTCAGTTTGAGGTTGGATATAATTCATGACAGTTCTCCTCCGCAGACCGCACACTCACAAGGTCTCCTCCGCAGAGCCTCGTAACCAGTTTGAGGCCACCATAGAGCAACAGAGCTAACAGAGCTGAGCAAACAGAGCAAGTAATAACTAACTGTCTGTGAGAGCATAGTGAGAGGTAAAATTTGTGGTAAGTATTTCATGTAGAGCTTAAGTGTTTATCATTTGTTTTGAAAATTTGATTCATTTATTTCTGATTCCCTTTATCAATACTGTGAGACATTTCAGTCTGAAACAGGAGTATTAAAGAAATGGTTAAATCATCTCCAACTGAATCCAGTGAGACAGACTTTACTGTACGTTAGTTGAGAAGTCTTATTAAAAAACTGCTAAAATTGAAGTCTAACTCCTCAAGTTCTCTTGTTTTAGACAGGCTTTCATAGGAGCACAAAGTATACTAAAATAGAGACCACATACAAAGCTGTGAGATGTGCTCCTGTCCTTGCTAAACAAAGAACTTACACTACAGTATATATAGGGTATTTTTTTATAAGAAACTAAGAATTTGAGCCAGCACTGAAAGTTTTTTAAAATTATCAGATTCTGAGTACTCAGAGTTTTGTACGAGTTCCATAACAGTCTTCGTGTTTACGTCCTGTGCCCTCCTGAACATTTCAAAACAAAGTATTTTTAAGCCTTTCCAATGTTTAGACACAACTCAAGTACCTTCCCAGTAATGATACAGGAAACAAATGAAAATAAATTAAAAATATGCTGAGGATTTCCTTCACTAAAATAAGTACAGTAGTTTCTTAAGAAATTGTTCTCCAGTATTGGAGTTTCTTGATTTTTTAGCGATCTGAGAGTTGAATTTCTTCTTATATTTAAGCAGTTTCTTATAAAAAAGATTTGTGTAGTAATACAAAAATTTACTTCTCCGTAAGTCTATACAGAATGTACACAAGAACATTTCCTTTCTAATATCATAGAAATGATAAA
>REGM01000465.1:42151-56259 GCA_004194415.1 Aurelia aurita
AAACTGTATCAATAATTCACCCTCCTGCAAAATCTCTCTTTGGGATTCATGACCCAATAGGCTTATCTTATCTTTCCCAAATAAGAGTCGGTCTCAGTAAATTGAATTTTCACAAATTCAAGCACAATTTCAGGGAGATTCAGCGTTGAAATCTTCTTGCTGGAATACGACCGTTTGTCCAAATCAATAGCCTTTCGAACAACGTTCTGATTGAAATTTTATTGTATGGTGATAAAGACCTCTCTAATGACGTTAATAAAACTATTCTTGAGTTTACTCTTAAATTCATCCACCAAACTGGTCGGTTTGATTAAAATAATTTCAAACCCTTGCAATGTGCCACATCGCCACTATTTGAATTGTTTTTCCTTTTGTTTGTAAGTGTGTCTCACATTTGATGTAGGGCATTTATAGTGCAAGAGAAAAGAGCGTTGTTGGTTTGCACACCATCCTCAGCCGAAATGATAGTGGACTTTATGGTACAAATTTTGATGCAATGATCTTTAGCTGAAGGTAATTTTTCGCTTAACTTCCTAGCAGCCGTATCATTTGCAGCCACATCAATTGCCTGTGGTGTATGTGCCTTGGTATTTTCACCCTTAATTTTTTTTCATTTGGATGTCTCCACTTTCATTAGGAGCGGTCTTTTTCTTTTTCGGTCATTTTCTCGTATGCCAATATAATTGTTTTTTCTGACCAAGGACATTTGGTATGTCTTCATATCGCAGTTTATCCTCTGTTTCTGAGTCGATCAAATTTGCAACAATTAGGCAATTGTAGGGTTTGTTAATTATCACTTTGTACTGCTTTTGGTTCTTAGTAGTTATACAGTCGTCTCACATTAATTTAATTAGTTCATCCCTCCTGACCACCAATGCTTTTCTGCTTTCCATCATCTGCTCTTCTATAACAGGTCTTATTTTGCCTGCAAGAAAGACACGTACAATTTAATTCATTGTCGCTAGGCTAAGAAATGTTGTTGGAAAATGTTAGATCATCAAAACGCGAAAAGACATTAGTTGAGAGTTTTCAAGAGTTTTCAAGAACACAACTTCAGTGTACACCAGTAGCTCGACTCACAGACCAAGCAATTGGTCTTTGAGTCAGGGTAGTGTAAAACGCAGGTCATGCAGGTATTTAAAACGTGGATTAAATTGTGCAGATCAAAACTAGCGGCCATGGGCATACTGACTTTAGGCCTACAGCCTACTGATGTTGCAAGTACGATACTCCTTGATTACAGAATTACGTAGCACATTGCGTAAACCACTGCTTTTTCAAATGGTTTCAAAGATATGTGTTATCCCATGAAAATTTCCAAAGAATACGTTCCTTCTAAAGGTTCTAATCGTCTTAAAATACATAAGGAAGTATTGATGATCCTTTTGATTTGGCGAGTTTTGAATGGGATTTCTGTAGTGCTGTTAGCCCTTTTAACAAAAATAAATCAATTATATATCCAGAGCTTTAAAAATCTAGGAAACTCATCAGAAACTTTTGGTAGCAAATGTCAGGCTTTGTATACCGCATCTTAATATCGACTTACACATACACATTGTTTTTGTAAGAAACTGATTTATAAGAAACTAGGCTCGGATGGCAAGAATTCCGAGAAACCCTAGAATCAAATTCGAAAAGAATTAACAAACGAGTAAAATTACCTCCAGTTTCAAGTTTTGAACATAATAAACAACATTTCCCCCAATCTGATGTTTTAAATGTCAAAAACATAAATGTGGCAGACAGCTTTAGAATCTATGTCATAATTCATGCACCCACACATAAGAAACAAATTACAAAACTTTTAGTACCAGAAAGCGGATATTTTTGTTTGAAATTAAGAAACTTTATAATTCTATGGGCTGATCCAAGTTCCGTATAAAGTAATGTGTGTTTTCTAATAAGAAACTATTTATAAAAAAATAGTCTTGTGGAATATTGATGAACAGATGAACTGAATAAGAAGAAGTTATGAAAGCAAGCAGTTTCCTGCATTTGACTAGAGCCTCTTGCCCATTTTGTATGCTTCTGTAGCAGTTCCTACAAATTTCTGGCAGATCCAACTTTTGCAGCTTGACACCCATATACTGCTGGACAATTTCACCTGCTGGTGCTAGAACAAGGCCTCTGTCTCCCTCTTTTGAATTATACTATAATTTTCACTTGACATCCTTCGGATTTCCTGGTATTGAGCGAAGATCTTGAAACAGAATGAACAATAATTTGCTGCACTTGGTGACAGAAATTTTACCGCTTTCAAAGAAGATTCTGTTTTCTCCGGCGTTTTAAATGTCGCTTCTGCCATTTTGCGCATGTTTATGATTTTTACATCTAAACATTGTAAACGAGATTAACAAACTAAACCCCCATGATCATAAGAGTTTCCTAGAACTCAGACTACCTCATTAATTATTCACGAGGCAAGCAATGATACAAGTCTCTCCCACTTTCCTTTTCCTCCCTTTTCCTTCCCCTTTTTATTTTCTCTCTATTCATTTGTTTGCCATTTAGGTTTTTTAGGCTTGCAGGTTTCAGGTACTCGGAAGAGACTTAGGCAAGTCCAATAGTGGCCTTCCTTTAGTAATTTGTTTGTCAAGAAAGGTCAGTAATCTCTTTGGGTGGACGCTTTACATGTTTTAAAGGCTTGCAGGTTTCAGGTACTCGGAAGAGACTTAGGCAAGTCCAATAGTGGCCTTCCTTTAGTAATTTGTTTGTCAAGAATGGTCAGTAATCTCTTTGGGTGGACGCTNTCTCTCTATTCATTTGTTTGCCATTTAGGTTTTTTAGGCTTGCAGGTTTCAGGTACTCGGAAGAGACTTAGGCAAGTCCAATAGTGGCCTTCCTTTAGTAATTTGTTTGTCAAGAAAGGTCAGTAATCTCTTTGGGTGGACGCTTTACATGTTTTAAAGGCTTGCAGGTTTCAGGTACTCGGAAGAGACTTAGGCAAGTCCAATAGTGGCCTTCCTTTAGTAATTTGTTTGTCAAGAAAGGTCAGTAATCTCTTTGGGTGGACGCTTTACATGTTTTAATAAGAAACTTAGTTCCAAGGCTAGTAGGTAGTTTCTTAAATTTTAGGACAGTACTTTATTGCTCCCAAAAGTCTTATGAGCTTCTCAAATGTTTAATGCTCTGATTTACTTATTAAGTGACTCACTTTTACACAAGATTCACACTCTACTAAATAGTGTCAGAAAATTTGTTGATTCTCCATAGTGTCAAAACGTTTTTGTTTGATCTGGGAAAACTGGAGGAAAACTGAAGCTGCAAATTACAAAAGTCTTTCAGCAGTTTAATCCAGGTAGCCTGGTTTCTAAATTTTTGAAAAATTGAGCCTACAGTTTTTTATAAGGGGTTTCCTATAACAAATACTTGTAGTGTAAGACTTCCACAACTTTAATCATTTAAAGCCCCAATTCAACTTATTGGATTTATACTAGATCGATGAATATGTGTGCAATTGTTTTAAATCATTATCCATTTCATCAAAAAACATTAGCTTTGACAGATTTGCCAAGAAAATGTATGTTACTTTCACAACAGCTAAGGGTACCCATGTCACTACAAAAAAAATAGTTCACTGTTTTCATTATAATGCCTAGTTCACAAGAACGAACCAGCTTAGAACTTCACAAAACAGTGTTCAGATTCCAAATATCTGGTCTGAGTGGAAAGTTATGAGAATTCAGAATTGATACAAACTGTGTCTATTCCTGGAATTTTTCTTATAGCAAATATATACAAAAAATAAGGACAAAAGCCTGGATAAAAGGGGGGAATTCCTTTGGAAGTAGGGGTGCCATGTCCAAGAATGGCGGGGAAGGGCAAAAAAAGCGAATGAAAGGAAAAAAGCTTGATAGCAGTGTTTCTGATGAGCTCCATAGTATCTAATAGAAGCCCGGGATGCTGTGTCCAAGAATGGGGGGAGAGACCAAAAGGCTAATTATACCGCTAAAGCTTGATTGTAGTGTTTCTGATGAGCGTCAGATTATGTATAAACAAAATTAACTTACTTGTGGAGGAAACAGTTGAAAGTCTTGACCCCCCCACCAATGGATACTCCCTTGCCTGAACCTATTTCAAAATTTCAATATGATGACTAAGCAAAACATTTAGATGATAATTATAAATTTGATATATCTACCGGGTGTCCCAAAAAAAAGTTCCGACGTTTGACTAAACGCAGAGAAAAAAGTACTGAATCTGGCAATTTCTATTTATTCTAGTTACATGTTAGGCAATTTCTATTTATTCTAGTCACTTTTGCGTAATATCACAGGTCTAACAAACAATAAAACTATTTTTACTTTAGCAAAGAAAGTTTGTTCTATTTTTTGAAACAGTAAAGATAAATCATCTCTACAAATGAAATTCCCAGTTGGCATAATACAATAATAGCAGCAGCAAACAGTTTTGATTCAATTCTTCAGACCTTACTTTGAATATCCTCAGTGGACAGAACTCTTGCTGATCATCAAGATAAACGAATTTTAGACCCATTTTAGTGCTGCACATCGTCCCCCTTCACCGCGATGATGCAGGAAGGCGTACAAACGTCTCTGGTTTGGCCTTCAACATGAAC
Organism: Aurelia aurita; assembly: GCA_004194415.1. NCBI lineage: Eukaryota > Metazoa > Cnidaria > Scyphozoa > Semaeostomeae > Ulmaridae > Aurelia > Aurelia aurita. The sequence goes on from REGM01000465.1 coordinate 46,731, forward strand.
ATGGGATATTATAGCTCATAACTCCATTTTCAGATAACTAATTTCTCCCCACGATATGCCGAACTGAAAGTTGAAATGCCTAGCATGTAACTAGAATGAATAGAAATTGCCAGGTTCAGAACTTTTTTCTCTGCGTTTAGTCAAACGTTGGAACTTTTTTTTGGGACACCCGGTAGATAAATTGAATGGGTATGAAGCATCTTACAGACAGGAGCGAGCTCATTCATAACATTCTTCTCTGTTAAAATAAATTTGATTAATAAGTTGAAATGCCTTGCACTCAACTTTATCTCGTGCATTGCTAAATTAGTACTGAGATAATCAAATTTCACCAACTCATCTCCTCCCAACAAGCAGAGCTAAATAATTAAAATACAATTTTCAGATCCCCTCTATAATAGTCATCGAGTTGTGCATAAATAAAAGTGTCATTCTCATCCTCATCTCTGCCTTCATCATCACTTGCTTCCTCGTCATATTCTGCTTCATACACAATTTCATATAAGCTTTCTGTGTCTTTTATCTTTTTCTCAACTATCCTTGTTACAGTCCCTGTATATGTCACATATGTTCCAGGCTCATCCTCACTGTCAAATGTGTGCTCTACAACTTTTCCTACAAGGTCTGTTGGCTTTATTTTCCTTATGCTTGACATCACTTGCCTTCTGTTTGGAGTTTTTGCTGTTTTCCTTTGTGAGCTTTCTGGGTTCTTTGCAATACCTTTCATTTGTGCTGCCTGTAACTTGTCCCGAATCATATTGTTCACCTTTCCTAATGCCTTCCTCCGCTCAGCCTCCTCTAACACCTGTGGTGTTTCAAGCAAAGCCTGTCCTTCTTGTTCCACTGTCTTGTTGTTGCGCTCTAGAATTTCACAAAGATCTTCTTTCAGGGTTTCCATACTGAAAACCTGTCCTTTACTTGACTGCCGGAATTGCTTTTTATCCATAGCTTTAGCTCCAAGAACAAACTTCTGGTATTTCAATTGTGCAATTAGAGCACTTCTCTGATTGCTCTCATCCTTAATCATATTAATCTCTCTCTCAACCTTTTCTCTTGATTCCCATTCCCCATGCAATTATTGCACTTCTTGTATAATCGCTCTCTTCCTTTCTACAACTCTTTTCTCTTTCTCCGCACTATCCTTTTGTTTCTGCAGTAGTGATCCCATTATGTTTTCTCTTATCTCGCTCCGTCTTTGGAGGAAGGCACGAATCACACTTTTAGCTTACTTTCTAGCCATCTGCATGTAGAACTTCTTTGTGTCACTGTCAAGTCCATTAAGCCAATCATTGGTTTTGTTTGTTTCAAAAAGAGAAGTGCTTTCAATATTCAGGGTAGTCGCATTCGGTCTTTCTCGGATTTGCCTATCATAACTGGCAAATACTCTTTCTGACAAAGCAATTGTTGTTGGTGAGCTTTTTGTTTCCGCCCTTAATTGTGCACTGGGATTTGCTAAGGGCCCTCCTTCAAGGGGACATCTTTCATTTGATTAACAACTGTAACACAGCAATTGCCTAAAATATAATGAATCAAGCACTTCATCTTTATTATGAATGATCGTACCAGCAATTGCAAATTTTGAATACACAGCAAAGGGCTGGCATCATCTGCCCATGCAAGACAATTTTCTTGGATTTCTCTAATTGATGGGTTTAAATCAAGGATGTTTGGCACAGATTCACAGAGCCTCCAGAAGAATCCTGTCACTTGCTTGTTGATGATGCCTAACGCACAACATCTAGCAATGTTCAGTTCATCTGAAGTATCTTCCTTGACTGCTTTGAGAAAACGACTTGGTGTGACATGGATTTTGAAAAAAAATCTTTGAAATGTTGACAATGGAAGTAAACACATGCCCCATTCCAAAAAAGGACATTAAAACGATTCCCTCTAAACATGGCGAGGCGTACTCGGCTCTCTTTTAGAAATACTGCAAATGGTGCCATAATGCCAGCTTGCTCTGACCCGTGCTTCTCAAATGTTTTGCATACTGTACGTATGGTTGTTCCAGACTCATTGGATTTTATAATTCGGCTGAATGACTGAATTGGTTAAGAGTGAACTGTTTTGTCAAACAGTTTGGAAAACTAAGACCACAAAACCTAAGACCACAAAACCTAAGACCACAAAGCCTAAAACCACAAAACCTAAGACCCCAAAATATTTTAAAACCTTAAGTTCTTAGAACACGTGTGTGTTTTTAAATGAAAGTGTTGATAGTTCACAAACACTGATACTGGTGAAAACGGCACAAAAACGGAGGTTTCTGGTTTCAAAAACGCCGTCCAAAAAAGTGCATATTCACTAAAACGTGCACATTTTTGTTTTACCCACTAGATCATTTTGAACGCACACAACATTCTAACGATGAGTTTTACAAAAACGGACCAATGTGAACGGATAGCTTGGCACACTTGGCCGCACTCTTGTTTTAAAAAAACCGATTACTCGTTTTATTTCTATAAGAAACTGGTGTATAAGAAACTAGCAGTAGGATAGCCAACAATTTAAGAAACTCTAGTACTAATTTCGGACGGAACTAAGCAACTTTTAAGAGCTGAATTTAAAGATATGAAGGTGAAGTTGCGGTTTTTAGCGTCAAGCGTTGGGATCACAGAAGTAGCTAAGCGCTAATCCAGTCTGCGACCCCTTGTCACAAGGCTCAAGAGGTGCTGGTGAACCCCGTACACCTGAGGTTCTGGCTGCAAAGTCAGTGGATTACAACACAGCGCCACAACACATCTATATGATGGTAAATATGTCCTTGAACCCTTATTCTTGAGTACCATTAACTAACCATTTTATGTTTTGAACGTCATAGAGCACTCTTTCTTTCCACCTGATGTTTTATGTCGAAAAACATGTACGCAGCAGCGCTAACAAACTAGGTGATAACTTGTGCACTTGAAAAAGAAGAAAAAAATTAAGAAATGTTTGTACTTTGAAAAAGAAGAAAACAATTATAAAACTTTTGTACTAAAATGCGGAAATTTTCATGTTAAATTAAGAAACTTTTTGTACTATGGACCGATCCAAGTTTCTTGTAAAAAACGTGTATTACACCACAGTACCTTGGGTACCAGACTCTCATAAACAATTCCTCGCACCTAAGACCACAAAAACTAAGACCACAACAACTAAGACCACAAAAACTAAGGCCACAAAACCTAAGACCCAGAAAACTAAGACCACAAAACCTAAGACCACGAAAACTAAGACCCAGAAAACTAAGACCACAGAATATTTTTCAGCTGGAAACCTTTGGGTTCTTAAAAACCTATATCCATCTTTTAAACTGCATTTTTTTTAACGAAAACAGCACAAAAACGAACAAACTGGATCTAAAAGATGCGGTTACTGAAAAGAGTGCGGTCTTCAGACCCCAACATACTATTTCCCCTTTCCATTCTCCATCATGGGAAAGACAGTAATAAAAAGAAAGAAAAGACAAACTATTTGTTCAAAGCGAGTCCATATGCGAATATGAGGCTTCTTAACATGTGACTCCGTTGACAGCATGTCTTCCGAAGACGTGATTAAATGCTGTACCGCACTCTGCAAGGCACTCTGCATTATGCAAGGCCCTGAAAACTTTTGTTTTGAGGACCAAAATGTGATTAGTCATTGTGCTTTTCGAAGTGTATGAAGTGGCAAACATGCTACCGGGCCTCAAAACGTTAGTACAGTAAATCCCCGCATATAAGAACCTACAAAAATAAGAACCTACAGGCTGTTTTTCCTAAATTATGCACCTCCTAATTAAGAACCTGTTTCAGCTTGATGGAAGAAATATGTTCTTATTGCAAGGAATAAAGTGGATTTTTTGATTGTCCTTGTTATATTCGTTTTTGCCCCAGTTGGCTGTTAAAATCTGAACCTCCTCCCCTGCTATTTATAAGCTTATAATCAGTTATTAGGTTCTTAGTAATATTTCCAAAACAAATGAAAGGGTTGAAAATCTCTTGGTGATGACTCCTAAAAGGTTTACATAAGGGACCCTTCGAATAAGAACCTTTATACGCTGAAATTAAAGGCATTGAGTCATGTTAAATAGACTGCGTATACCCAATTTGCAAAAAATTGCTGACTCATGATGATAGCTTACGCCAATCTGATTGGCTGTTGTGCAAACTGCACACATGATATTGTAACCTCGTAATGGCTTGTATTGGTGAGGTTGATGTCTGATCACATGAAAACAGACTGATCACATGAAAGCAGACAGACCCCCAACGGAGAATCGCTATTTATCATGACTCAATGCCTTTAATCCAAGTACCTATAAAATAAGAACCTAATTCAGCCTGGCTCTCAAAAAAGTAGGTTCTTATATGCGGGGATTTACTGTATGGGAGGAGATAAAAGATAAAGATGTGATTGGTGCTGGAGCTTTTGGAGGTGTGATTACCAGCAAACGAGAGGATGGAACAACTGTAGTGTTGAAGAAGTTAATGCGTCGGAATAACCATTACGAGAGACGTTTATTCTCCAAGGAATGCCGTCTGTTAGGAAGCACATCGTTAAACTTCAAGCTGTTTGCGAAAGTCCACTTGCAATGATGATGGACTATGTCTACTTTGACTTTGGGGTACTTGATTTGGGCCTAAGTTCAAGTTCTGTGAGAGGCTTACTGGATTTCTTGTCAAGCAACGCTGTGGTTGATAAATTTGCAGATTTGACAACAAAAATTGCCAAAGATGTTGCCATAGGACTAGTTTTGTGTGTTTTTGGTCTTAGGTTTCGTGGGCTTATGTTTTGTGGTCGTAGGTTTTGTGGTCTTAGGTTTTGTGGTCTTAGGTTTTGTGGTCTTAGGTCTTGGTTGTCTGGGTCTTTGTTTCCCAAACACCCAACTGTGTTAATCCAGTTTCTGCTGCATCGGCTAGGCCTAATAAAATATGTAAGCTGCATCGAAGTTTATTATTTAAATGCATAAATTTGTGTTTGTGCATCAGCTGGCAAGGAAGAGAAATCTTTAACGGATTTGGATGCAAGTTCTTTTCTCCATGTTTCCAATAAATTATCAACACAACAATTTGTGCTGTTTCGGTCTGTCATGGTATTCTTAATATTCTACACGAGCTTGGATAGCTCTGCATTCCCTGTTACTTTCTCAAGATTATCTGCAGTTTCTTTTAAACACTGTTTTATTGAATCAAAAAGACGCTCTGATATGCCCATATCTTGGTCCAATAGCCCAACCGCATATGAACGATCACCAACAGTGACTTGGACAGAGCCAGATTTAAAACCATACTTTGTTGTCTCATCGTAGTGCATTGTGCTGTTAGGATTTTCAACCAATGCCTTTGCAGCTTGCATGTTAGCAAGAGTTCTTGCCTCTGCAGATAGTACAGAGGCCAGTGCAGCAGAGGGCAATGGGCCATCAATGGTAACATTGGTTAGACCTCCTAATACAGTTTTTATTACGGCTACTGTAAAATGAGGGTCTGCAGGTCCGGTAAAATGCGGGTCCCACTGAAAGATCAGTGGGTGGTCTGCTTATGCAAGGCATGTTACAGCGGCCGATGGGTGTTTGTGAGGCTAGTGCCCACTTCCTGTCTATGGGATCCCCCTATAAAAGTACATATTTCTCGTATGCTATGACACTTCCGTGGCAACTACCTGATGATGACCTCCTATAAAGAATTGTCACAAAGGTCACAAAAAGAAAATTACATTGTGAAATCGTCTAGAAGTAGTTTCTTATAAATCAGTTTCTTGCATAAAAAACGTGTACAGTGTGAAAAATATCGAAAGATGATGTAAGGGGATGTCCGCATGTGAGGGGATCCCCCTATATAAGTACAAATTTCTCATATGCTATGACACTTCCATGGCAACTATCCATGATTGTATTGGCATTAAAATTCTTTGCAATTTGTTACTCCCACCACGAGAATCTTTTCATAGAGCTGCCATTCAAGTATTGTTGAGGATTTCACAATTTCATTTTCGTTTTTGTGACCTTTGTGACGATCCTTTCATTTCCAAATGCCACACACACAGGTAACTGTTCAGATTTCAAGTGCTGAAATTTGTCGTATCGCAATGGTGTTGTTTAATGAATCGCATTAGACGTCACAGCAGGAAAACTCATGGAAACTCATGATTGTCGCTTTGTTCTGTACAAACGGCTCCTTGCCCCATACAATAACCGTTCGTATATGACCACGGGACCTGCCTTCAAATAGACCCGCAGACCCGCATTTTATCTGACCTGCAGACCCGCATTTCCAGTAGCCGTTTTTATTACTTCTTCTACTTTTCCACGCCCCACATTCATGCTTAATAACTTAATGTAAACTTCTCTTATTGCATCTACATATTTGCCATTTGCAAAGGTGGTCACAGTAGGACTTTCCATGAAGTTTAGCAAATTTTCTAGCTCCTGTGTTTTCTTTTCTAAGGCTTGAACATTTTTTTTTAAAGCAACACTTTGGTCTTCTTTCTCTTTGATAGTCTCCCTGATGCCCCTACCTCCTTTGCCCTTGTGGTAAGTCAACAGGTTGTCTAATTTTCGCTTTTCTGCAGTTTCTTGTCCTAATGCCTTCTCAAATTCATCTTTTTCTTTGCTTAGCTTGTCAATTTGTTTAGATATGTCATTGATTTTTTCAAAAGATTGTCATTTTCTTTCTTTCTGGCTGATTTTACTTTTGTAGCTTTACTATCACAACGTTCCAGCTTTTCATTCAATTTTGCTAGGCCTTTAAGATTAGAACGTAATTTACAGGTAGCTGTATTCAATTTCAAGGTAACTTAAAATTAAACATTGATGGACAGGCAAGTTTCACAAACGGCGTTTTCCTCCTAGAAGCTACTTTTATTAAGATATTAATGTTTACTTACCACTCTTGCAACGACACTGTGCCGTCAAATCTTGCTCGCAGTTGTGATGGTCTTATGCCATCCTTGTCCTGAGTTCATCTTTGCGACGACGACCTCGTCTTGCACCTCCTCTAGGCCCATCTTCAGATTCCGAAGAGCTTGCTGAGTCAGAAGCCAATGGCTCGTGCTGGTAGGGCAAATAGGGGCCACCATGTGTGGCAACATCTTCTCCATCGCTGGAAGCATCCTCTGGGGCTTGTGATTTGTCTGTTCCACTGCTAGACCTATATTTTGAGAGAGCTGTACCCCGTTTTTCAATACAAAATGTGCGTGAGTGTTGGATATCTCTCAGAACGTAATAAAGACGATACCTCACATCCGGCGAAAGAAGCTTCACTCGCACCAGGCTACGCAGTCACTTTTTTCCACGACTTCAGCGATTTAATTTGTTAATTGCGCCAAAATTGCTCTTTAAATGATTATTTTGATAACAAATTCAGAATCAGCACCCATAAATTAGTTACTTAGTACGAGAACATGTTTCACTTCACATGCCCTTTAAAGGGAGAAAAAAGAAAGATTTGAATGTGTTTTTGAGGCAAAACGTGGTTTATAAGACCAAACATGATCAGGAGCGACAATGAAGGGTCTTAATAGAAGAAATATATGTCATCTTCCTTTGTCTGTATATTTTGGAAAAAAACTTCTTTCATCTCATGTTTGAACGTGTTTATATTGTTTGATGATTTCAACTCAGATGGAAGACTATTCCATATTTTCGGCCCTAGATAGGCATTTTTGTCCTGTCTTACTTTTGCGAAATGGAAATTCCAATTTGAACTTTGACCTTCGCGTTGTTCGGCCCTGGTTGACTGGACGGAATATCTCAGCACTGTAAGCTGGGGCAGTTCCTTTGAAAAAGTTCATTATGCTAACACAGACAAGGCCGTACATAGCGGGGGGCAAGGGGGGCAGTTGCCCCCCCATACATTTTCAAAGTAAAGTTTTTTGTTATTGTAAAATATCTATCAAATTTGACTTCTGTAGTTATGGGTGATATTCAAAATTTCCAAGAATGTATATGTGCCGGATAATATCACTTAAAAAGATAAAAGTTTTTTTTTTTTTTCACGAGCCGTAATGGCGGTCGGTTTGGAGTAGTCACGATAGGAAACTCGTTGCGCTCATTATGAGTGTTCATTAGTCGAAATTCATTGCTACATTGGTCACAAAATCTCAAACCGAATTGCGAATGTTTGATATCGTCCCGCGGATGCTGTTGCGATAGGAAGTGTGAAAGTTTAGGTAGGTTTTCTGCTGCACGAGTTTGGCCTAAGACCACTTTATTTACCACGCTTGAATGCCGATAACGAGAGGCGGAGCATCGACCGTGCCAGTCATGGATGAAGATAGCGTAAAAAACATCGTGTCGGATGCAGTCAAAGCTGCAATTTCGAATCTACCCAATACGGATCAAATGAAAGACTTGTTGGATAAACTTGAAGTTAAATGACACGAAACAGTCTGCGAGGAAATCAAGAAAGCAATAGAACCATTGAATGCAAAAATTGAACAACTTGAACTCAAACACGCTGTCTACGAGGCGCACTTTGCTGGTTTGGAAAGAAGACTTGACGATGCAGAGCAATCTCTTGATGACGCGGAGCAGTACAGCCGCAGAGCATGTCTGAGAATCCATGGAATTCCCTTGCCCAAGACACAAGAAACTGCCACTGACTGCATTAGAAAAGTGAAAGAGGTATTCAAAGAAATAGATGTTGCCGTGCCGGATGAGGCAATCGACAGAGCACATCGCATCGGAGGAAAAGTCAAGGACAATGATACTGGTGAGGTAAGACAAGCAATGATTGTTAAATTTTTAGCATGGAAACACCATACCGCTGTTTACAATGGTCGTAAGAAGTCTGAGGACAAGCACATTCTACTTGACCTGACAGCAAAAAGAGCGAAACTGTTAAGTTTTGCAAGGGAAAAAACCAAGACAGATGAACACATTGATTTCGTGTTTGCCGACATTAATTGCCGCGTTGGTCTGAAAACAGTTGACGGTGACTTTAAATTTTTTAGAAACGAGATGGACCTGAAAACAATCCTTGACGATATGGCCTAAGCTGGTGACTTCGTAAACAATTGTTGTGTAGTTGTCTCAATCAGGTGTTTAGTGGGGTTTGTGGGGTGAGATGGGCTGGATAATATTGTCAAGGAAGAAAATTGTGTTACAGATTTCGTAAAAATTGATACATAGTTTTTCACTAGCACAACTGTCTTTCCCGTTGTGAATTGCTGATTTAACGGTTTACCATCCAAGTTTCAGTTTAAATGTTATCCATTATACCCAGGCCTGCCCATTTTGCCCCCCGTTGACCCTGCTAAACCTTAGTTGTATTAAAGTTTTTAGCGCGGCAGTATCTGTTATTGTTGTTTTTTATTTTGTATTCAAACTTTTCCATTCGAGAAAAAAGCCCTTAGGAAATTTAATTTATTTCTCTAGCCCTGTGCATGTATAAGAAACATCCTTTATACCCCATTTGTAACCTAATTTTTCGTTCCCCTGCGTTCCTGAATGCTCAAAGGTTGTTTTGAATTACATTACAAAGCAATCTTGAACCAAATAACGCCAACAATCGTTCTGTAGCAAAATTGCGCGTCAATCCCTGACGCATCAGTGTTTTTCTTGAGCCTG
>REGM01000465.1:120761-137380 GCA_004194415.1 Aurelia aurita
TTCCGTATAAGGATTTTTTAGCTTGGCTTTTTCGTTAATGGGCTCGATAGCGAGTTTGATAGTTGCTTGATAGGACTTGATTTCATTAGTATCACCTTCCGTATAAGAGATTTTTTAGCTTGGGTGCTTCATAAAGAGACTTGATAGCGAGTTTGATAGTTTGACAAGTAGATGATATTGGAAAACAATTATAGTAGGCTGCATATGTGTCTTTACTGGTTTAGGAAAACAATCATAATTGTATGGAGGATCGACAAAGAAGTCTCCCGGAAGATTGCAAAGTGTGTTTATTGGTTAATAGTCCATGACTAAAGCATTTTACAAATTCTAGACTACCGACCGACCTTTTGAAAACTTAATTCTCTTGCAGCCATTTAATCAAATTTTCTGTTTTGCAGGGTCTTTCAAAATTTCCTGTTCTCGCATTACACATTATTTGAAGGGCATTTGCAGAAACTAAGACTGTCAATTGAACGTAGTTTCCAAGCAAAGAAGAATTTTTATGTGGCTGTTATTGAGGTTTGTATCAACCCCGAAGTTTTGAGTTTTTGGAAAAATTTAGATCTGATCTATTGGGTCGATTTTTTTTGCCGTGAAAACGCGCATACTTGTTGGATACGAAGTGGGTGGGATCCCTTAAGGCTAGTAGCAGAATGATTTTACATAGAGATGACATTAGATCTTTCTCTTTCATCGAAACAAGAAACTTTTGTTGCCCCCTAAAGACAACGGAGACTTTGTGGCCTCTGTTTTAAGCACCATTCGGTAAAATTTAGAATTCGAGGCTCTTAAATAAGTAAATACACAACTGTTTTTCGTGGAATTACGAAAAATGTATTCAAAATCTTGAAAGATACCTAGCTCAGAGCTAGGAAAATATGCTGATTGAATGTTGAGGAAGATTGGAATGATGATGAACAAGGATTTAGTTTTCCTCTTATAAATGAATGGAAGAAACAGAATTTTGAAAATAGAGGGTAGATATTCTCACTAACATGGTGAAATCATAAAAGCAATCATGGATTCCTTTGAGAGACACTAGAAGGAACATGTTCTAAAGTGCAGGAATAAGGCAGATTTTTACAAGAATATTCACTACTTTACGAAATGAGAAGCATATTGCATTGTGGATTCGTAGTGCATTACTTCGTGCGATGTCTGAACTTGATGTACTTTTTTCGATTTGTAGGCCATTGAAACCTTCAAAGAAAATATCTTGAGCTTTTACTCTGCACCTCGACTTTTGGTAAGTGGAAATTACAAAATTATGTCTGGTGGCAAGAGAAATTCCTGGTGTTTGCAAAATTGGCAAAATTAGATTATTGCATTGATCTTGACATTTTATTTCAATGCAATAGAGTGAAGGATCGATTGATTTTTATAGTGATATTTGTTTTATCCTTGTTATTGAAAGCAACTTTATTTTAGTTCATCCCTTTTATGAAAACTTATCTAATTATATGGCAAACCCCAGTTTCAACTGACTTTAAATCGAATGATGAGGTCCGTGTTTATAAACATGGCCATTGAGCGAAAGTATACAATTATGCCTGGCTCATTGTTTGTTTTTGCTTTTGTTTCAGGAGCCTGTTTGGTTGAATATGATGAACATTCGGGACAAGCAAGAAGAAATTGCAGAGCGATTTATCAATGTTCTTAATACAGCTATGGATATATTTGAGACGAAAGAACAAAGCTAGTGAGTACCTTTATATGTTTAACGCATTTTAATATGCACATTTTCAAAAACATTGAAGCGATGAAAATAGCAAAAATTTCATGTAAATCAAAGTACTGTTGCTTCATATTATTTTCAGGACAGTTTGAATGTAGTGAAAGTGGATGCTTAAGTACACAGTTCTTCAATAATCATCCCAGCATACAAAGCTGCACAGTTTTTGTCCAAAAATCACTGCTTTGTGGTGTTTAAAAAAACATTTCTGTGAGCTTGCATAGTATTTTTGTCACTCATTGTCACTCATGTCTCGCATAGTATATCTGTGAACTCATTTTCAATTCGATCTTAAAACTTTACGTATTTGTCTTTAGTTTCCTTTCATCGTTATTAACGGCTATTCTCACACATCATTTGGCATGGGTACCAACTGTGATGCCTGGTGGATCCGCACCAAACAGAGCTTATTTGGATAAACATTCTTCGACAACGGTATGCCATTTTCATCCATTGCCTTGAACCTTCAACATGTGTTATTGCAATGTTTGCCGTTATTGCCGTTGGTTGCCTAAAAGCAAACAATGGGTTTTCAATCGTTGCCTTGCACGGTTTTATGGTCCCACATTGACAGCAGATTGCTAACGCTAGGAAGGAACGCCAGTTGTACACTACAAAGGATATTAAACTTACTAATTGTGGACAGATGTTTTATGACGTAGTGGAATTTGGAGCATAGCATTTCCACTTGGGGGAGAAGTTGAGAGAAACAAGTAGATAAGAATACAAATGGATGATGTATTCTTGGGTGTTACAATCGATTCTTGTTTATTTCAAAGAACCTACACAATTTACCCATACAACGACCAAATATGAGATAAAGCGAGCTTTCATATTTCTCTTTTAGCTTGACGTTCTTGCAAAGTGTCATCCTTATAATCCGCTTTGGGCTCAGCTGGGGTAAGTGTTGACTGAACGTCACTTGGTAGTACCCCTTTTTATGCGATCCTGTTTCTACGTTGTACAATTGGTTCTATCTTGTTTAGAATGTCAGCGTAAAACAAGCATTGATTGCAAGTGTTTCCGTAATATATGCTTATGCTAGGTATATGATTCACTGTTTCCTTCTTTAGTTAATTGTATCCCCCCATTCATTTTCATCCAGATCACTAGGAGAAGCATTATTAGATATTTTGTGCAAATCTGCTAAATGCATAGATAGAAAGAGAACACGTTCTACAAACGTTTAAAGGTGATATTTCCTCAGAGGAGTTTACGGCTCTGTGTCATCACTTTTTACAGTTTATTGCTCTTCCCTTCGTTTCAATTATTTCAGCGCTGATCTAAAAAAATCAACGAGACCGCTGTTGATTTCAGCCGATAGAACTGGTACTTTTCGATTAACTCAGCCATATTGTAAATTTTGTTTTCACAGTGATCTTTATGGCACAGTTGGCTACCCACCAAAGATTACAAAGACCATTGTAGTGGGAAAAGATCCGACGTTGGTCCGACAAATTCTCTACATACTCAGTTATTTCATTCGATGCAGTGACATCAAGGAATATTCATTAAAAATGCAATTTGACACATCATTTGATAGTTTTTCGTTGAGAAGCAGCGACAAACTTAGCTCATATAGTAAAACACCGACCAACACTCCAAATATTGGGAATTGGGCAGAGGATATAGATCGTGGAATGGAAATGGGGGGAGGGGACCTGCGGAAAGAGGAGAGCGAAAAGGAACACACGGAGGCAAATAAGGCATTTGATGACCATGAAGAAATTTGTGATTGTATGTGCTCTGTTTTACAAAGCATTGACTATATTGGTGGGAAAGGGCTACGAAATTTAAAGAAATTCACAAATGTTATGAAATCAGAGATTAGCAAACAGACAGGAATTGACAGAATAAAAGAGAACAATGAGGTTATCCATGGTTCACCTGATCCTCCTAATAGTAAACTTGACGACCAGAAAGATTTTGATGAAAAAGATTTTAGGAATTTTCAAAAGAACCCGACATTTAGATGTTATTGTTGTCCGGACAAGCATCAGAGCAAAATTTACGTTGACAATGCCGATAGACAACGGAGGCAGATGACAGATCATAGCGAAGGCGCAGTTCATGACGTTGAACCAAAATCATGCTACTGTGGAGATCGAGAGACAAGTGAATACGGATCTGAAACAGTTAGCAACCAGTGTACATTATCCAGACACAGCTCATGTGCATCGTGTCTGGATTTCTTTAAACGATATGAAATCCGATCACAGGATGAGATTAGATCACAAGATGTGGATTCGGATTACTCAAGTATTGCAAACGATGAGCATCTTAATGTAATGGAAAGTAATGGGATTGAATTGGATTTGCATGATATCGCTTTAGATGCCGACCAAAATGATACTACCTCAGAAAACGAGGAAGATGAAGAATTCTTGTCGATGAATCTTATGGAGTTACCTTTTCCAAGGTAAGTTTGAGTCCCGGTCCAATTTTAATGACTATATTTTCTTGAACGTCCATCCTATTAATGTGTTGTTAATTGGGCTTTCAGAATTGAACCCATCAAAATCCGAACTTTTTGTTTCCGAATTATATATTATTTGTTTTGATTTATAAGTTTACAGTCGTTGTTATGATTTGATAGGATGTAGTTATCTCTCACGGTAGAGTGGTGTGTTTCAAAAACTGACCCAAGCTAAAAGCGCTAAAGACAACCCAAAATTTAGAGCCTCGTGCAGAACCAATGCTCTCTATATGACAGACTGAGGTGAGATTTTAGGAATTAAGGGTATTAACATAGAACTGATATAAGTTACTGTGTAATTCGTCAAATTATTAGCATATGTCTTGGTTAAATATTTTACTTTGTTTCCTCTGTAGCTCTGAGATCAAGCCGCTGCCTAAAAGGTAGATACGACAAGAATTCATTTATTTTGCAATATGCAGGGCTATTCATTTCAGAGAATCCGAGAGGCCCTTTCTACCCTGATTTGTAATCTGAATGAACTTTATGAAGTAGTTACTCATTCTGAATTTTAAATAAAGCTGGAGATGCCTTTGTAAAGCAGTAATTGTGGTGAGGGCAATAAAGTTGCCAGTTGATGCTGTAAAGAATCAAACAATTGGAAAATGATGACTTCTTGTTGCCTTGATTCTTGAATGTTTTAAATAATTTACCGTTGAATAAAGCCACTCGCAACAAACGGAAATAGAGGCTTAAATGCAGCTTTAACTTTCAGACTCCTTGATCAATCTTATTTTGCTGTGCCATGAAACAATCGGGCAAACTTTTGAAGTTATTATTACAGGTCTAGCAGCAATTGACCCATATCGTTCCTATTTTCTAGGCATTTTGATCACAAAGTAGAGCTACCGAACTTTGGCAGATCACTGCTTGCTGGGTATGTTTACTTGTGTCTTTTCCCATCTATCACTACTGACTTATTTCGCAATAAGAATTTATGTATGAAAAGTTCGAAGGCAACCCGTTCTTGTTGATGATTGGTAGAAGGAAACCTTGAACAAACTGTGTTGTTTAAGGGTTTCTAAATTTCGTAAGACGCCAATTTGCAAAGATCGCATCTTGTTATCTTCTCGCACAAACATTTAAATTATGAGGCCAAACAGCTTAAAATATGAAAATACTCTCATTAACGACTGGAAGAAGATAATGACAGAAGTATTTGATTCTAATTTGTTGTGATTCTTCTTTTGTTTCCTTTCTAGATACTGCGATAAATTCGTCCCTGATTTTGCATTGCATGGAGTCAGAGCAATCGACATGAAAGCTGTTGAAAGGGATCTTCGCCTCTCTGTTAAGGTAGATATTTCAATCTCTCTTTACTATTCTAGTTTATCCAGACGGTCATTTTTATGCCCTTTTAAAAGTCTTCACACCTGACAGCGCACAGACTTCCTTCCAGTCTAATACAGTAAAAACCCGCATATAAGAACCTTCATTTATTAAGAACCTGCAGCCTGAAATTTGGAATTTCTAACCTTTTCACCCTGATTTTTTGTTCAGGTTCTTATTACAAGATTTTGGTTTACACACACAAAAAGAAAACAAAATCGGTCATGAACCTATGCCCCGTGTTTTTTTTCTTTTTTATATTCCATTAAAAATTTACAAGACATTTTACTCATTACAATACATACAAACTACGCTACAATACTACAGATACGATACCATGGGGAGCAAAATACTATGTCTACCCCTGGCCAATACATGAAATAGGTAAGAATTACATAAACTACGCTTAACTACTACTACTACTACTACTACAACAAAAGGAAATTTACGAAAAGGGAAATTTGCGAAGAAGTACTTGGTGGTTGAGTGACGTATACACTAGGTTTCAAGTGAACTCAATTAAACCGACCAGTTTTGTGGATGAACTGCAAAGTTAACTCATGACGAAGAGGTGGGATTGGATCCATTGTATATTCAGGGCTTAGATTATTTACAAACTTGTAGAACAATGTAAGGCGTCTGCACCATCTTCGAGAACTTAGTGGCTCCCAGCCAAGCTCTGCGTATTGCTTCTCTCGCGATGTTCCCTTCCATGTTCCTGTTACAGCCAAAGCAGCAGAATACTGAACAGACTCTAACTTTCCCATTAAATTTTGTAGAATGAAATGTTGATTGAATTCACATACTTTAGCAGGAATATGGTAAATAACATCACCATAGTCCAGGTGGGGTCGCACATAGAGCTTATATAATTCGTTTAGGGTATGCCTGGGAAGATATTTGTTGAGATATTTCAGCAAGCCGATGCCCTTTCTTGTTTTAGAGATAACTGATTTGATATGAGCTGAAAAAGAAAGCTTTGAGTCCAGGATAATTCCTAAATGCTTATGTTCGTCTACTTTCTTAACAGGTATGTTATTAAAGAGGATCACTGGATGATCTATTTTCATTCTCTTCCTGGAAAATATTAATTCAACAGCTTGTTTTTGCGGATCAGGATTAAATGACATTCTCCAGTTGTGAGCCCACTGTCCTATCAAATCAATGTCATGATTCATATCATTGGCAGCTGTATTGGAATCTTCAACTACTGTAAACAATGATGTATCATCAGCAAATAACTTAACATTGCACTTTAAGCTTACAGCTAGATCATTTATATACACAGGGAAAAACAAGGGTCCTAAAATNTAGCCAACATTGAATTAGGGGGAGGGGGGATCACAAGGTCCAAAATGTTCGATTTCTACTCGATATTTTAGGAAACATCGCGACCACACTGAAATTTGCCTATGTCACAGCTTTTTTTGGCCAAGATTGTCTGAAAATAGTTGTTAACAAAAATAACTCGTAGCTCGAGAACCCATAGAGATTTGGGCTTGAAATTTTACTACAATCATCCCCAGCACGAGAAGTGAGTTCTCAACGATTTCTGTCGAAATGGGCGTTGTTTGCTAAATTCGCTGAGCACTGTCTTAAATGTGGGCGTGGTCAAATTTCTGCATTTTACACACATGTATAGATTTCTCTATAAAAGGTGACGTACTTTAGGGTTGTGAGCTTTCTTCCACCTTAATCAGATTGCGTACTCCGCCGCTCTTTGGATGCGACTTATCGTTGTAAGAGAAACGCTTGAAGTCATTGTCTGAGGTCCGGTTTGTTATGAATGCCTCGGTTCTCCGTGACGGCGCTCCATAGAAAACACCCAATAATTTTGGGATAAGTCACGCTTTTATGGCAAATTCGTGTGAGTCCACATTTGAACATCGAAACCTTTCTATTCATGGAAAAAAAACAGGTAAAAATCGCCTGGAAGGGGGAAATCTCGCGGTTCTCCATAGTTAAAAAACTTAAAATAGATAGTTCCGAATAACTTTTTTATAAAAGTTGTGAAGAACCGTGGGAAATCATATTTCGCGAAAATGTCAATATAAAAAATGACTGTAGGCTAATAAAGCTTATTTTGCATAGTAGAATAAGACAAAATTCGTGAAAATAGCGCGAACGAAGCCGAAGTTATTAACATTTAAAGATGGATCCACATGGGGAGAACCGTAGGCCTTTTATCAATAATATTCCAGCCATCACGAAAACCGCCTTGTAGCCAGGCGACATCGGCATTGTTCTTTAACAAAAAGTGCTGCACTGCTATTCGTCGGCACAATAGACAATTAAATCCTGTCGTAGGGTGAAGGGAATTGCTGGGGTGGATTTAATCTCATTCAAAGCGAATAAATCGTTAGAAATTTGGCTAAAGGCACATTTGAAATGAAGACAATAGCGACTGCGGAGGCGCATAATTTGTACTAACTCGGCGGAAAATTTTATTTTCAAATCTTTCTTGCCAACAGTGACGTTCTCAAACGAAATCGACCAGCAGGTTTTGTGCACAAGGGGATTTTTGCATATCGCAATGGGAAAATTGTGCATAATTTGATGACGTCATAGATCTAATGGATTAACCAGTAATTGCTAATACATTAAACTCTGAAGTATTCTAGAGTTCAGCCTACACTTATTATCTTTCTATTCCTCAAAAAGGGATTGTCTGAAACAAGTACACTTTGATTTATAGCAACATTAATTAGGGGTGGTATTAGTAATTTTTCAGACAATCTTGGCCAAAATACATGGGACAAATCAGAAAATTGCACTACTTCGGCGTTTGATTACAGGTTGCTTGTTGGTTTGATTACAGGTTGCTTGCTCATACTCCCGCTCCCCCCGTTTCAATGTTGCTTGAATCAAATGCCATTCGACCTAGCCAACATTGAATTAGGGGAGGGGGGATCACAAGGTCCAAAATGTTCGATTTCTTCTCGATATTTTAGGAAACATCGCGACCACACTGAAATTTGCCTATGTCCCAGCTTTTTTTGGCCAAGATTGTAGGTTCTTATGTGCGGGTTTTTACTGTATGTTGCTAGCAATGTTTTTCTTGGTCCTCGAGAATCAAAAGAATCCGTTTCTTTTAACCAATTTTGTAACTGGAAATAAAAAGTGCACTAACTAACTGGTTAATACTTATTTTTTACTGACTGCTAAATATAAGCATTAGATTGATTCAATCCTAGGACAGGACTGATTTGAAGAGTTTCAGTTGACAAAATGTCAAGATCCATGAGCTAGGACAGTTTCTCGCCTAACAATCTGCTTGCAAACTAACACGTAAATGAACAAACAGTGGAAACTGTTTTCAGCAAACACTGCCGAATTCCCTTGCTCTTGAAATGAAATCACGAGCAGATTCGTTTTGAACTTTTCAAAACAGGATTATTTACAGGAGGGTACTTGCTCGTCATCTTACCGTGTCTAAATGTTCACACTCTATAGAAAGCCTTACATTTACCTCGTGTTTTACTTTTTCAGCATTCAGTGCTAGATGAAACTGTAGCTGATGCTGCTTATATTATTGCAGATGTCGATAAAAGGTAATCTATAATTAAGTATAGGTACGAAGTAGATATCAGTTAATCTTAATACTGTATTTATTGGATAATTGACATCGTTGCGTAGTAGTAGTGTTCTGCATTCATCATAATAAATCAGGTAGAATCAGAAAGAACATTACTGGGAATAAGAGTTGGCTGTCATTTAAAATGGACAATGAGGAATTCCAGAAAAAGCCTTAAAATGAACGAGTGATTTTGCTTTGAAAATTATCCTGCTATTACAAAAATGGTTTCTATGAAATGTTATTGCTCAAATGATATTGCATCCCCTCACATATGAAATCAATATTTTGTGTTGTATTATCACTACAATCCTCGCAAAGACTGTTGGCATAAGCACTCAAAATATGTTTATCCTGGATATCAGCCCCCTCAACCCCCCTCCCCAATCAATTCGATGATGGTCACTGCCATTCCTTCAAAACTTTATTGCATGGTCATGTAATATCAAAATTGTCAACATGAAAGCGTTGGGAGGCAGGGGGCGGTAAACTGCAAGGGTATGAATTAATCTTATTGCTTATTTTGCAAAAATTTCTCATTTGTGCCAACACATTTTGGCACGGATTGTAGGTTCACTGCTTCCTTTCCTGTCCTCATTGTGCTTGGTGTTTCGTAGAAATCATATGTTTGTAATTGCCTGCAGGAAATGCCAACTGGTTTCGCTTTCGAAAAACAAAGATTCATTTGTAGCGATTGGAAGGTTAGTAAATTTTAGTGATGTTATAAATTTCTGATGATTGTTTTGCTCTATTTATTTGTTTTTCATTTTCATTATCTGATATTTGTTTCATAAGGATTTTTTGTTTATAAAAGACAGCTAACTGAATACAAGGAATGAGAAAGGAATTTTTTGACCTGGTATCATTGAAATAGAAAGCAAAGGGTCAGTGCTTCATGCGACGAGGAAACAAGGACAGATTTCGTTTTCAACCAATCAGCGCGTTTGTTTACATCTGTGAGATTGACCAATCACGCTACGTAATCTAACATCACATGACCCACTGTGATCTCGCGGAAAATCAGAAGCTGTGGGGATGAATACGAAAGTACCTTCCCCTTAAAACCGGCGACGTGCAAGTGAATTTTCAACAAATCATAAATATTTTACATTTTCTGCGAGATTACAAGGTTAACTAAAATTCTATCGTCTCGGATTTTGATATTCAACTTGGATCGAAAGAAATAATTGTTTGAATAACGCCTTAAATCAGGGTAACCATGAATACTGCCCCAATACTTTTTAGGTCCAGCAAAGTTATTTTCTTGACTGGCTACTTCAGTCTGTTGCACAAAGCAACAGATACTGATTCGCAGACAAGATTAGGCATATCTCCATGAAATTTTCGGTGTTGCACATCATTCAAAAGGGAGAGTATACTCTTTGATACCGAGCGCGTATCGTTTTCTGAAGCACTACGACCACACTCAAAATGCAGGGCCCTCAAATTCCTGACGCAAAACACAACGAGATACCCCAATTAATATTGTCACAAAACAGGTGTAAATAACAAGGTACTCACCAATCCTTCGCTTGCTATGATGAACCAAAACTGCATAGTCCAAAAATCCACATGTTCCATGCGAAATAAACGAATTTAGGAACGATAATTTAAATCATTTCCACAAGTTTGATCAGGCAGTCTTCACCGCGCTACCATGTTCATGAAATGTCTACGCCATCCAAAGTCTGAACTGAAACCCTGAAATGTTTCGTCTATCAAAACGGCATTTGCTTTCATAATGTCGATGTCTAATCCTTAGATAATTCTTTTTCAGTTTACTGTTGGGAAAAGTTGGGAAATAGATAACAATTTAAAGTTGTGATGAAGGGGTCAGGTCAGATGAAATGAGCAACTCATTTATGCTTCTGCTCTTTTAAGATATCGTACGATCGAGGAGCCTGCAAGTGGAGTGTTGAGGCTGCCCGCAGGCTAGCCTGCAGTGGAAAACATATTTTCACTTTTACCACATCCAAAACCAGTTGGTTGTTATTTGTTTGAACTAGTTCCCAGGAAGAGGGTTCCATAGAAATTTTAGCTGTGAAAGAGATTTTACCGTAATAGCAAATGTTTTGACATCGTGTTGTTTTAAGATTTTACCAAGTAATTTGGGAGCCCTTCTAACAAAAATAAATTAACACTACAATTAGGGCATTAAAAATACAAGAAACTCATTAGGAACTTTTGGTAGCAAAAGTGTCCTAAAATTTAAGAACCTACCTAACCAGTCCCGGACCTAAATTTCTTATAAAAAAATAATATGTGTATAAAAGAAGCATAAATGAGTTGCTCATTTCATCTGACCTGACCCCTTCATCGCAACTTTAAATTGTTATCTATTTCTCAACTTTTCCCAACAACAAACTGAAAAAGAATTATCTAAGGATTAGGAATCGACATTATGAAAGCAAATTGCCATTTTGATATACGAAACATTTCAGGGTTTCAGTTCAGACTTAGGATGGCGTAGACATTTCATGAACATGGTAGCGCGGTGAAGACTGCCTGATCAAACTCGAGGAAATGATTTAAATTATCGTTCCTAAATTCGTTTATTTCGCATGGAACATGTGGATTTTTGGACTATGCAGTTTTGGTTCATCATAGCAAGCGAAGGATTGGTGAGTACCTTGTTATTTACACCTGTTTTGTGACAATATTGATTGAGGTATCTCGTTGTGTTTTGCGTCAGGAATTGAGGGCCCTGTCTTTTGAGTGTGGTCGTAGTGCTTCAGAAAACGATACGCGCTCGGTATCAAAGAATATACTCTCCCTTTTGAATGATGTGCAACACCGAAAATTTCATGGAGATATGCCTAATCTTGTCTGCGAATCAATATCTGTTGCTTTGTGCAACAGACTGAAGTAGCCAGTCAAGAAAATAACTTTGCTGGACCTAAAAAGTATTGGGGCAGTATTAATGGTTACCCTGATTTAAGGCGTTATTCAAACGTTGACTTCTTTCGATCTAAGTTGAATATCAAAATCCGAGACGATATAATTTTATTTAACCTTGTAATCTTGCAGAAAATGTACAATATTTATGATTTGTCGAAAATCCACTTGCAAGTCGCCGGTTTTAAGGGGAAGGTACTTTCGTATTCATCCCCAAAGCTTCTGATTTTCCGCGAGATCACAGTGGAACACGTGATGTTAGATTACGTAGCGTGATTGGTCAATCTCACAGATGTAAACAAACGCGCTGATTGGTTGAAAACGATATATGTCCTTGTTTGCGAGGAGGAAGCTCTTGAAACGAGGTAGAAAATGCAAAGTCTTGCAAAGAATTTACATCTTTATATTGTCATACTTCTGAACACTAATTGGGGAGTGACAGCCAATGTATTTTTATCATTCTAGTGACAGCATCGTAAAAACTGAAGTAGTGGGCGCTACTGTCGTATCAGAGCTCCTAGAATCATTAAAAGGATTATGGGATCTCAATATCCCTTACCAATTTGTAAGTATATACTTATAAGACGTACTGGGTGAGTGAGAAAAATGCACGCCGTTGGAAAGGCTACTGTTCCCTAAATACCTAAGCAATAATTCATGTTAATATGTTATTGAATAACTGAAATGTTCAATTAATGTTTGAATGTTTCCTTGCTGAAATCGGTCACTTCGTTCCGATTTTATAAAGGATTTTCTCGAGAAGGTCCCTTCAAAAATCCTTCAAAAACGGCCTAAAATCATGATCAAATGTGCCTATTATTTATGTTTTACAGCGATGACTTGAACATGCTTTCGCAAGTGTTGTCCTCTTGGGAGAATGAAAAAGTCATCCCACCAGTGTAACATATTCATTCAAAGGGTGAGACAGGAAAACCGAGAAGTTTGATCATCATTTTTAGCCGTTTTTGAGACGTTTTGAAGGAGCCTTCTCGAGAAATCTCCTACAACTCCTGCAACGAGTGACCGATTTAAGCCAGGTACGTTTTCATATCTAATTAAACATATCGGCTGTTAAACAACACATTTTCCAATTATTTCTTTGATATTCAGGAAAGAGTATTTTTCAAACATCGTGCGTTTTTTTTCTACTCATCCGGTAGAATTCATTATGACTCACGGGTCTTAGGTCGGACGTTTCGCTTTTGGGTCCTTATCAAAGAAGTAGCAATGACCTGATAGAACGCACGTTTTGGCCTGTCATGACCTGTACAAAGTGGGAATTCTTTCTGACGCACCCGGTTACTGTCAGCAGACCACGGTTTCTGTCCCACAGTTGTCAGTGTTTTTAGATAGACACATAGATGCAGCATTTACACATACATGCAGCAGAGACACCTAAAGGCAGCAAGCTCCTAAAAAGTGTTTGTTATTAATTAATAATATGATTTGAGTAGTCGTCGACTTACTGATTAATTTCATTGATTTTGCAGTGCCTGATGCATCTAGAAGATCGGCTCAAGGACATTTACAGCAAAAGCAAGGTACTTCTCACTTCTAGACTTTGTTTCAAAAATTTCATCCTTACTTTGTCAAGATGCCTCAAATGCGATCCGCTAAATTCAACCATGACCCATTCAAATTTGTTTCGCTGCAATTTAATTTTTCAATGAGATTAGTCTCCTTTTTTCAGGTAGAAACTCTCACATCGAAGTCTTTTAAACAGTAAATGTCCCATTGCGGAAAATTAAATAGAACCACTATCAACTCAAAGATCATTCGTAATGAAAGCTGGATCAAACGTTATGAAGAAGTAAAATTTTGTCTCGTGCTCAGTTTTCCAATTTAGAATTTTGTTGAGCGCTTCTAGAAAATCAATTTTATTTCAGCTAATAGCCCAATTCCTACAGATGTTAAAAAGGTGATTTGAAAGTAATTGAAGGCATTTTCTTTCTGGTGTAGGTTTTAGCAGAATATGTCAAGATGTATCCTGATTCGATTACGAAGAAAGACATCCAAGCAAAAATGAGGTGTGACTTTTATCTTGAATGTGTATGATTCTCCGCCTCTTCAAACCATTTCAAGAACATTTGCAGAGATGAACTCTTGGAAACATCTGAAAAAAATAATAAGCCTAGGTCAACACTCTTCTGGGTAGGGAGTTGCATTTAAAAAGCTTTAAATTGTAATTCTAAACGAAATACATACAGTGAAAAGAAATTTAAAATGCCCAACTAATCAGATTTAAAAATGCTCGAGAATTAGAGACACTGATGGACAAAAGCAGATTTAGGCACCTTTGTTAGCAAAGAGCCTTTCTTCAACCTTTTATAAGATAGCGGATAGGCCCTGGACACCTTGCCACCATTATTACAGCAACAATTTTCGTTTAGGACTTACCTTGTTTTTCATGAAATATCATAGCTGCTGCAAGTCTATTGAATAACTACCAGACCCCAATGCGCCGTGATAGGAATGAACATGGAGGAGGTCTCATGCAATATGTAAGAAAAGGAGTTGTATGTAATAGACTAACTTCATACGAATCTACCTCATTGGAACTGCTATGTTCCGAACTAATAGCTTGTAAAAAGAAGTGGATTATCTTTAGTGTCTATAGGCCGCCTGACTCAAACCTAGATGCTTTCTTTGCTAATTTATCGGTTTCTTTGAACCAGGCGCTAGATAGATATGATAATGTTATCGTGATGGGAGATATAAATATCGACACACAAGATTTTTTTTTTATTCCATTAAAAATTTTACAAGACGTATTACTAATTACTCTACCTACAAATTACTCTACAAAACACTACAAGGACGATACCACAGGGATCAACAGACCATGACAACCCCGGGGCCATTACATGCAAAAAGATAACAACTACTGGGTGGATCAGGACAAATGCACCACCCACCCGCAAAGCCGTACCCAAAGGGTCACCCAACCGATTCGCATGGTTAAAAGATAGATGATTCTGACCTTACAGAATCAAGTCCAGGCCCAGCCAAGGCCTGAAGATGGGTTAAACCGAATCGGTTGAGTGGCCCTCACGCCACGACTCCCCGAACAAGCGACACACCCCACGACCCACCCATTAGCGACCTGCACGTAATTACTACTACAGAGATAAAATTAAGGAAACGAGACTTTACGACAAGAGACTTTACGAAACGGACTTGGTGGTTGAGTGAGGTATAACTAAATCTAAAGTGATTTTAATCGAATCGACCAGATTTATGGATGTATTGTAGAGTCAACTCAAGTAAATTATTGTTGAGGTCATTGGGAAGGTCTTTATCACCATATAGTAAAAGTTGCGTCAAAACCTCGTTTGAAAGATTAACATATCCAAATGATCGTAGTAATGCATGAACTCCAGCGAGAAGATTTCGACACAAGATTCGCAGCACCCTGGATACAATAAGCTGGCATCCTTTTGTGATGTATTTGGATTACCAAACTTGGTCACAACTAAAACGTGCTTCACAAAAAATCACAGCTCTTCTATTGACGTCATTCTTACGAACAAACCAAGGAGCTTTCTAAAAACCTCTGTATTTGACACCGGTCTTAGTGATTGTCATGGTCTTGTCATTACTTCAATGAAAGCAGTGCTTGCTAGGCTCAAGCCTAAAATAATTAGATACCGTAGTTATAAAAGGTTTGACCCCAAAAAGTTTCTTCAGGATGTCAAGAAAGCCCCCTTTAAATACCATATGAATAATCCTGATAAATCCTATGACCACATGACCAGTACTTTCCGACATTTCGTTGAAAAACATGCGCCGTTAAAATCAAAAGTTCAGAGAGGAAATTCAGCCCCTTTTATGACACCAGAATTAAATAGGGCCATTTACACTCGTTCTAGATTGAATAAAAAAGTTTAACAAGAATCCTACAGATGAAAATAAGACAAAGTTTAAAAAGCAGCGTAATAAATGTGTTGCAATGCAGAGAAAAGCCATCAAAAATCATTTCAAAAAAAGCTACTAAAAATGGCCTGATATCTAAGCAAGCTTTTTGGGATCTTGTCAAAGCATTTTTATCGAATAAAGGTGCTCTAGTTGGATAAGATATATCAATAGTAAAAAACAACAAAATCATAACCGATGATCAAGAATTGACTGAACTTTTTAATGAATACTATGTAAATATTGTTGAGAACACTAGTGGTAAGAAACCTTGTGGTGTTGCTGATACAACAGACATTGATGATGATAGGCATATAGTTAGATTGATCTTAGAAAAGTACAAGAACCATCCAAGCGTTCTAGCCATAGTACAAAACCCAGATTGCAATTTTGAAACCTTTTCTGTCAACGAAGTGGAAGCTCGAGATGTTGCATCATTGTTAAAAAGTTTGGATGGAAAAAAATCTACAGGTGAGGATCAAATACCCCCAAAACTAGTATCTCTTGCTGCTAATGAGCTTACAGTTCCATTAACTAATGCTATTAACTGCAGTATACGCAATTTCAGATTTCCAGAAAATGCGAAAAAAGCGGCTGTATGCCCCTTGGACAAAGGGGAACCGAATCGCACTGCTGAAAGAAATTTTCGTCCAGTTAGTGTGCTAAATACTTTTTCAAAAATATACGAAAAAGTCCTTAAA
>REGM01000465.1:137554-148448 GCA_004194415.1 Aurelia aurita
ATTATTATTATTATTATTATTATTATTATTATTATTATTATTATTATTATTATTATTATTATTATTATTATTATTATTATTATTATTATTATTATTATTATTATTATTATTAACTAATGCTATTAACTGCAGTATACGCAATTTCAGATTTCCAGAAAATGCGAAAAAAGTGGCTGTGTAAAAAGCGGCTGTGTAAAAAGCGGCTTGGACAAAGGGGAACCGAATCGCACTGCTGAAAGAAATTTTCGTCCAGTTAGTGTGCTAAATACTTTTTCAAAAATATACGAAAAAGTCCTTAAACAACAGCTTATCTCACATCTAGATAAAACGCTCTCTATATTTATCTCGGCTTACAGAAAAACATACAGTACACAACATGTGTTGTTAAATCTGGTAGAAGACTGGAAGGCAAAACTTGACAAAGATTTCATGGTAGGAGCTATCTCCATGGATCTCTCAAAGGCTTTTGACTGCATTCCACATGATCTAATCATAGCAAAATTAAATGCATACGGTTTTGATGAAAATGCGTTAGTTCTTATCTATTCATATTTAAAACGTAGAAAACAGTGTGTCCGGATAAACAAATCAAATAGTTCCTTTAAAAATGTTGTATCAGGAGTTCCACAGGGTTCTGTACTTGGTCCGATTTTATTTAATTTCTTTACAAATGACCTCTTTCTCTTTATAAAGCAGGCAACCCTTCACAATTATGCTGATGATAATACACTTTCGTATTTTTCCAAAACTATGCCCGAGCTCGTCAGGGTTTTGGAGAATGAAACCAATGTCGCTTTAACTTGGTTCGAACGAAACGAAATGATCGCAAACCCTGAAAAATTTCATGCTTTGTTGGTCAGAAAAGATCGGGAAAATACTAGTGAACAAAATATAAGCTTTCAAGGTCATGCTATCAAATCAGAAGAAACTGTAAAACTTTTGGGCTTTACTCTGGATAACAAATTGAATTTTGATACACACATATCAAACCTTTGTAAAAAAGCTGCGACACAACTAAACGTTCTGAAAAGATTAGGATCATTTATTGGATTTGAGCAGAAAAAGGTACTAGTACAGAGCTTTGTTTACTCTAATTTCAATTAGTGCCCGTTAGTTTGGTATTTTTCTTCTATGAAGTCGCTTCAGAAAAATTGAAAAGTTACAAGAGCGTGCACTAAGATTTCTTTATAATGATCATAAGAGCTCGTATAATGACTTACTCTTAAAATCAGAAAGATGCACTATGCCAGTCTCGCGTCAAAGAACTCTTTGCATTGAAATTTACAAAACGATGAATAATCTAAATCCACCATTTATGAAAAGTTTCTTCAAATTCAGATCTTCGCACTATTCCTCCAGAAATCCTTATGACCTACAGCATATAAGACCAAATCAAGTAACTTTCGGTTCTAACAGTGTTGGACCTCAAATATGGAATGGTTTACCAAACAAAATGAAATCCGCAGAAAACTTGAAAAACTTCAAACTTATGATAAAGCTATAGGATGGCCCAGAATGCAAATGTAGTGCGTGCTATAGTTTAACTTTTATTGAACAATAGATTAAACATTTTAATTTCATTCGATTTAGATTAGTTAACTTTGTATATATTGTATATATTGTTAGCTATGTAAATATCGAATTAAAATAAATGAACAACAACAACAACAAGTCATTTCACTCCTGGTGATAGCATGCGACCAGAATGACAAAGAAGATGAAATGATCTTTCACTGGGGATCACTCTTTTTATTCCTTATCAGCGTATATACCAATTTTAGTGGCCTACGATATCCCTTGCGGAACGACATCTTTTATTTGAATTAACTACCGTAAATCCTCGAATAATCCCAGTGAGCTCATTTTCAAAAATAAATTTGTAGTTGGGAGCTTATTCGAGGGGGGGGGGCTTATTAGATAGTAAGGTAGATGTGTGATGACATAATGCTATTCTAGCTGATAAAAGGACGGAGTAAGGTAGGTGTGTGATGACATACTGCTATTCTAGCTGATAAAGGGACGGAGAAAAGTAAAAATATCTCGCTATTGGACTATAATTCACAGGATTAGAGGATTTACGGTGTGTAACAATCACATGATTGGACAGACGTTAAATTATTTCATTTTATTTCCAGGATTTGTGAAAGTGACCTGAATTTAATGATCGCAGCTGGGAGCACTCACTGTCCTTATTTACAGCAAGTTAGCGAATAGAAGACAAATGCTCCTTAGTCTGGTCATCTGCTGAAATTCAGAAAGTCTTACGGTTGGCTACGAATAGAGACCAGTTAAGTGTAAGGATCGACGTCAGTAATGCGAGCGAAAGCACCAAGGCTATGTATTGGAATGAGATGGGACTGCCACTAGCTAAGAAGTTTCGAGTAGGGACACGTTTTGTGACAGGTTTTGTATGGCTGAATAAATTGTCTAAAATGCAGGCTGTTATTTGAAATTCATAGATTAGTAAATTTATCAATGGGGATAGGATTTGCTTATTTTTTCGAGTAGGAAACGTGGAATTGCAAAGTATACTTATAATGTACATCAAAAATGAAATTATTGTAGTTTATGAACTGCGATTGGTTGATAATGATGACTGAGCCGTTAAAAATGTGCATCTATGTATATATATATATACTGCTAATATGGAATTTACTGTAAAAACACTGATAAAAGATCAGTCATTTTATTCTTCATTTTGGAGGCTGTCACATCCTTTAATTATAGAGATATTTCAGAAAAACCAGTGACTGAAGACTGTGCTACCCCAGACTTACTACATTCAGCGTAATTTCGCTTCTCCACTTGAACTGATGAATCATTACAACTGCAACTCGTGATCTAACTGTTCGCTGAGGCTACCGGCCGAGACAACCTTTTATGTCGCCAACCAGATGGCAGCATTTGCAATCAAGAGCCAAATATGGCCAAATAACATTCGAATAACATGCTCTGATTGGCTTATTGAGGCAAAGAAACCTAACTTATGGCGATGGACGTTGACTCTCGCAGCTTCGAGCAGATTTGACGGATCTAGTTCATCTCTACACAGAAAGATTATTGCATAACAGCTCAAGCTTTTGAACTTTTTGGATCAAAGAAGCATTCTTCTAAGTACTACTGGCTAGTTTTTTCATGTTCGACTCCAGGAATCTCAAATTTTAAAGAGTTTTTGCATCGGTGTTTCGACCAAGTAGCTTAGGTCATCTACGTGGTGGTCTCAACTTACAGTTGGATGATAAGACTAGTGCTATCCCTAAGACAGACAAATTGCACCATTTGAGTCTCAGGACTTTGTAACACCACCCTAACAATCTCTATTTTTAAGATTTTTCTGTCAATTTCAGAGACTTTTTGCTCAAAAGTTTGTCCTAAATCAACTGTGGCTTAAATGTGCTGAATTTATAAGGATGCTTCCAAACGGAATATATCTTCAATATCCTCATTACTACTGGTAAAAACTATGATAAAAACGCCGCCTGCCGAACCAAAAGTCGTCCGGCTATTCGGGTGTGAGCTTTTGGGAACAAGTCATCCTTTCTTTTCTGTCAAGATGACTGGAGTAGGTCCAATAAAAGGTTGCTGCACTGCCATCACTGGATGTGAAACATCTTTTTCCCTAGTGGTCGCTCTTCATTCTACTGATACAGGGTGTTCGGCTTACAATAATAACATGATTACAAGACAGACTAAGATTTTAAATTATCTAGACCCTAGATCGTTGCTAGTAGATGCAACACGGCGTATAGATTAATCATCAAGATTATTTATTTATTTAATGCTTTATAGTGGTTATTCGTTTCAATAGCAGTTGCATGGCTTGATTGACCCCTTGGATCATTGTTCGCAGGTTTCATTCAGATCGATGAGGTTCACGCGCGACTTTGGCTTGCCAATTTATTGCCAATCTGCAGTGTCAAATTGATATTCCAAAACCAAGACAACGTCCATGGCCATCTTCACCGTGAACCAATTGTGCGAGACCAGCGTTGGGTTCAAATTGAGTCTTCATTTACGCGTTGCTGCTGGCAGAACGCGTAATTTTATTGACTTTCCTTCCTCCAGCAATCAAAATTCTGAAGCTCGGCAATTTCATACTCCTAACGCATAACTAGAGTCGAAGAATTCTCTGAAAACTGGATTTGAAGATGAACTTCTGTACCGGGTGACCCAAACAAGTGAACCGACAAAACCTTTTACGCATAAAAGAGTAATCAACAGAAAATCAGTGATTCAAACGTTGTTTGGTAGCGAAATGGCTTGGTTAGATCCCTGCTATTTTTTCTATTTTTATCAGCATGGCAAAATGGCGAAAATAAGGACTTTGCGAAACGAGGCAGTTCTAAAACCCGTCGAAATTCATCAAAAACAGAGGATCGATTTGATCAGTACAAGACAATAACGAACACGTTAAGCATTAGCTTGAGAATAGGCATGTCACGTAAGAATTCCCACTGCATGCAAACAATTCTCAGCAACGAAGATAAATTTTCTATAAGGAAAATTCTAATACCACAAGGGATTGTTTGGATGCATCCAATCCGGGTTGCATTCCCAGGACGATATGCTCGTTGTGTCGTTGTACTGCAGCTGATCGAACTCGATCCCCTGCTTTTGATTAATTTCGGCGGGTTTTATTCATTTCGACGGGTTTCGACTGCATGTATTCACTAAATCCATATTTTCGTCATTTTGCGATCTCGATAAAAATAGCAAAAAATAGTAGCGAGATAGCGTAGCCATTTAGCTACCAAACACAGGCCCGTCGGAATGAAATTCTTATTGGGGGGGGCTGAAACCAGATGCGAGCGGAGCGAGCAAAAATGGGGGACCGGGGGCGTGCCCCAGGGAGAACTTTTTGTGACCACGCCTTTTAGATCGTTGGAAAACGCCTCTATTATGAAGAATCTGCCATCTAAAGGAGCAAAGGATCGCGACTAACGGGAGGCTCTCCCGGGAAATTTTGAAAATAGGACCTCAATATCACTTAGAAATAGGCTGTTTTTTAATAGAAACGTGATAGCTTGATAACTCTGACATGCTCTGATAACTAACTTCCTCTAGTATAAATAAGTTTAAATCTTCATTTCTATAAGCTTGACTTTTTAACAGCCTTTTTCTCTAAAAAGGAAGAAACTTCAGCATATTATTGGGGGGCTGCAACAGCTTCCGACGGGCCTGAAACAACGTTTGAATCACTGATTTCGGTCGACTGCTTGGTTTTGCGTGACACGCTTTCTTGATTCACTTTCTTTTTGGTCACCCTATATCAAGCTGGCATATCAAGCTCTCATCTTTGCTTTTGTGAAACTATATTTGTGCCAATGAGAACATTTTCAAGGTTTCGTTTCACATTCGAAACCCATTCTTGCATTTGTCAGTCCATCAACTGGTTAGAGGTTATGCCATGGAATCCTGCCTATTCTCCTTGCTCTATGACATCTTTGCTTTACATCTTAAATTTCTTGAACATGTTTAACGTATTACCTTATCATTT
Source organism: Aurelia aurita (assembly GCA_004194415.1). Lineage (NCBI taxonomy): Eukaryota > Metazoa > Cnidaria > Scyphozoa > Semaeostomeae > Ulmaridae > Aurelia > Aurelia aurita. The sequence goes on from REGM01000465.1 coordinate 143,052, forward strand.
CAATGTTCTTATTTTCTTAATTATTAGGAATTTAATTCTCACGTTATTTCAAACCATTATTGAATATTGTAACCAATTTTTATGACAACCATTTTCACATTTTTGAATTACCTTCATTCTTACTGAGTAACTGCCTTCAAATATCTTGTTCTTCAGGAAAGTTTTATTTAAAGCAATAATTGAATGCACCAGGGCTTTCATAAACGGATAGCTTTATTAAGATCTACTTGTATAGAAATAGTTTGGAGAAGTTTTACGAGATTTCCAAAATTAGGCGGACAAAAAGCTTATTAGCTGTAAAAATGTGTATTCTTCGTCAAAACATTGCCAAACAGGCATCACTCGGAAGATCTCAAAGAGCGGAGTTTGAAAATTGAGAGGAATTTGAAAATGCGCTGTGTAAACTAAAGACAAGGAGGTTGGTCTCCTAACGTCATCTGAAGCGCTTCACTCGAATACAGGCAAAATTTAACATCTTCTAAACAAAAAAAGGAAGGAAAGCGCAAATTTCCCATGTCACATTTTCTTCTAAAATTGACCAATCAGGTACCGTCATTGTATTTACTTCCGCGTTTCGCAGCAAGGCTTAGGCCATTTTTGACCACCATCCCAAAAAAACATTGTACGCTCGGATAAACCGATTTTCATCAAAATTTCAACTGGAGAAGATTCTCCATGCTTTGAACCATAAGAGTTTTCAGCATCGCCTTGCGATCGCAACAAATAGTACCCTGGAGCATAGCGGACAAATCTTTTCTTTTGTCTTAGAGCTCCGATCACGTGACATTTCCTCTTGCCAACCGACCAATCAGATGCCGTAATTTAGTCTACTTCCGCCTTTTTTAGGCCATTTTACCCCCCTCTCTATAAAAAACATTGCACGCTCGGGTAATTCGATTTTTTTGCAAATTTCAACTGGAAAAGGTTTATTGTACATAGGACCATACCTGTTCAAATGTTCTCGCTACGATCGCTTCAGAGAAAAAAGTTACACTGATTTGAACATTTTTCTACGGTATTTTGAGGCAGGTTGCGATAACTTCCGATGTGTCAATTGCCTTTGCCAACAACCTCTTTGTTTTGTAACTCCTCTAAATTATCAAAAATACACGCTTTTCTATGAAATAACATTTAGGATTTGGGCAATGTTCGAAGAGAGTTCCTGGAAAGTTAGTACAGGTTGAGACAGTGAACCTAAGGCAAATTGAGGAACATTGAGCAAGTAGGCCTACCGCCTAGCCATTTCATCCTTGGACAAGTAGCACAACAAACGGCTTTCTTTTAAAGTTAATCACGTAAGTAAATATGCACCATAGACGCATCAGCTAACTACTATAACTAATATTTTGCTCAATTTCAATACAAATTTGGCTTCATCTCGCTGAAAGGAAATGTACGAAATCTTCTCCAAACTGACGACCGTGCACAACCGCATCCAGAAAGCAGAGCAAATATTGTGACAGAAAGATGTGCAAGGATGTAAATAAATAGCTACTCACCAGTCCTTCATTTTTAAAGACGAACCAAGACTTGACAACTCCGAAAATCCACTGGTTCCTTGCTAAACGAACGAACTCGACAGCGACAAATTAAACAGTTTCTACAAGCTTTGGCCAACGAACGCAACTCAACTATCACGTAGCTGAAATGTACACATGCAAACAAAAATCTGAACAGAAATGGCGCGAAAATGATTGAGTCTACGAAAATATCATTTGTTAGAATAAAGAAGTCGATTTCACATCCTGAAACAAGTCATTTTTAGTTTGTTATTGGAAAATAGACGAAATAATCTATTTTGATCTATAGATCATACGAGGTCAACCTGACAGCACCTTTTGTAGATTCCCATCGATGTCGGTAGAGGGGAGGGGGTAAGGGCACAATTAAGCCCTCCATTTTTTCTAAAAAAATTGAACTCATTTTTTGATAAGAAATTTGGTTTTGAAGTTTGTAGTACGGTTTCACAACCCTGGGCCCAATTCTTTTAGTAAAAGGCAGAGTTTCTTAATTTTCAAAGATTAAATTTCACATTTCATAACATTTCACTGAGGACCGCAAGTATAAGTCTTTTGAGCTTAGAAGAGAATGAGAAGAAAGAACCAAATCACAGACAAAGATTTTGCATTACAATTATTTTTTTTCATAAGAAACCTCTTATAAGAAACCGTAGTAGCCTCTTCCAGAAAATTAAGAAACTCTATTAGAAACGATCAGAGGTCAATTCGAAGTTAAGAAACTTCAATTTTGCTATGAGTTGCAAAGTGTTTTAAGCAGACTGTATATCACCAACCCAAACAATTCTAAAACTTATGATTTTTGTTGATGATTTGGTTCTTTCTTGTAATTTTCTGTTAAAAAAGCTGTCCTCAATGAATTTTGAAAAAGTGAAATTCGATTTTATGAATAATCAAGAAACTCTACAAGAAACTTTTACGTTATGGATTAGGTTAAGAAACTCTACTACAAAAATCAAAGCCTAGATAGTTTCTTATAAAAAATGTGCACTTTTTGTTTAAAACACTTTGCAACGCATAACCAAAAGTTGAAACAGTTTCTTAACTTTAAATTGAAATCTGATCGCTTCCAGTAGAGTTTCTTAATTTTCTGGAAGAGGCTACTAGAGTCTCTTATAAGCGGTTTCTTTCATTTTTTTTTATAAGAAACTTGGCTCTGATCTTCGCAGTAGGGTTTCTTGGTAGGGCCCAGTTTTTATACTAAAAGTTTCTTGTAGAGTTTCTTAATTTTCCTTATAACTGAATTTACATTTTATCAAATTCATCTAAGACCGCTTTTTGAGCCAAGATTTGAAAGAACCAAATCATAAACAAAATTTATACTTTTAATATTATTTGTGTTCGGGATACAATTTCTGTTTGAAAACATTTGGCAACGCCTAACTAAAATTGAAAAGTTCTTTAACTTCAAATTGACCTTTGATCGTTTCTATTAGAGTTTCTTAATTTTCTGGAAGAGGCTACTACATTTTCTTATAAGCAGTTTCTTGTAAAAAAAGAATGCGTGCATCTCACGTACATAATTTGCTTTGGACAATAGAATCACTTGCAAATTATTTGCGTATGACACCGATGACAGCAAAACATGATCAGAAAGAAAAAAGACAAGAATATAACAAGGCATTTATTGAGAATTAGCCAACCAGGGAGACCATTAAAATGTATGCAAGTACTAATTACAGTGAAGCTACGTTGGCAGCTTTGAAGCTCTGAAGCATTTAATAATTTGCTAAAGCCAGCTACTGGTCTCTCACTAATGCTCTTGGAAAAAATATAGGGCGTAATTGTGCCCTTACCCCCTCCCCTCTACCGACATCGATGGGAATCTACAAAAGGTGCTGTCAGGTTGACCTCGTATGATCTATAGATCAAAATAGATTATTTCGTCTATTTTCCAATAACAAACTAAAAATGACCTGTTTCAGGATGTGAAATCGACTTCTTTATTCTAACAAATGATATTTTCGTAGACTCAATCATTTTCGCGCCATTTCTGTTCAGATTTTTGTTTGCATGTGTACATTTCAGCTACGTGATAGTTGAGTTGCGTTCGTTGGCCAAAGCTTGTAGAAACTGTTTAATTTGTCGCTGTCGAGTTCGTTCGTTTAGCAAGGAACCAGTGGATTTTCGGAGTTGTCAAGTCTTGGTTCGTCTTTAAAAATGAAGGACTGGTGAGTAGCTATTTATTTACATCCTTGCACATCTTTCTGTCACAATATTTGCTCTGCTTTTTGGATGCGGTTGTGCACGGTCGTCAGTTTGGAGAAGATTTCGTACATTTCCTTTCAGCGAGATGAAGCCAAATTTGTATTGATATTGAGCAAAATATTAGTTATAGTAGTTAGCTGATGCGTCTATGGTGCATATTTACATACGTGATTAACTTTAAAAGAAAGCGGTTTGTTGTGCTACATGTCCAAGGATGAAATGGCTAGGCGGTAGGCCTACTTGCTCAATGTTCCTCAATTTGCCTTAGGTTCACTGTCTCAACCTGTACTAACTTTCCAGGAACTCTCTTCGAACATTGCCCAAATCCTAAATATTATTTCATAGAAAAGCGTGTATTTTTGATAATTTAGAGGAGTTACAAAACAAAGAGGTTGTTTGCAAGGGCAATTGACACATAGGAAGTTATCGCAACCTGCCTCAAAATACTGCAGCAAAATGCTCAGATCAGTGTAACTTTTTTCTCTGAAGCGATCGTAGCGAGAACATTTGAACAGGTATGGTCCTATGTATAATAAACCTTTTCCAGTTGAAATTTGCAAAAAAATCGAATTACCCGAGCGTGCAATGTTTTTTATAGAGAGGGGGGTAAAATGGCCTAAAAAAGGCGGAAGTAGACTAAATTACGGCATCTGATTGGTCGGTTGGCAAGAGGAAATGTCACGTGATCGGAGCTCTAAGACAAAAGAAAAGATTTGTCCGCTATGCTGTACCCTGGATGCCAGAGATTTATTTTAAATTTTAACAAATAGCCGATTTTTAGCATTTTGATTGATTGATTGATTGATTGATTGATTGATTGATTGATTGATTGATTTTAAATTCTTTATACAGGGTGAAAACATTCAGTTCTAATAACTGTTTTACAATGTGCCCTGTTAAAAATAACTAAAGAAAAAAACTAAATTTGGGAGGAGAACGGGGAATTGGTAAGAAAAAGATGGAATTTATATGAATGAGTGATTGTGGTCAAGTTTGGGGCGCTGATTACGAAAATCGATGTTATACGGCGAATTTCCGGGGCCTTCAGCCTCGTTTTCATGAAAAGGCCTCGTTTTCGTGAAAACACATAAAATAGCCTTCTTACAAGGCTCTGTTTTATTTTATTGTCTAACAATGGATAAAGGATGACGGAAATATGCTAAATGTAGCTTTTCGAAACTAAAAATAGACTATTGTGACTTCTGGTCACATGATATTTGAGTCACATGACCAAAAATAATAATGGGAAATTCAACCTTAATGGATTCCTGGCTTATTTTTCAGCGTTAGAGTACTCCTGCTATGCCTAGGAATTCTTCCAACTCATATTTATCTTCAAAAATGTGACGATTGCTGTCTATATTGTCATCAGTGGACTCTTGGACCGTTCATCTATCCCTTCTTAGAAGCAATTTTGACTTCATAAAAATTGATGCTTAAGTGAAATAAGAGAGCTTGATGTTACAAATAGATCGATGATTGTATTTCCTTTCTTGTACCTCTGCTAAATGTTTTCTTCAGGCAAGTACTGTAAAAATTTTACCACAGCATTTTTGTCCAAGGAAATTGGGGAAAATACCGGTTTTGTGACCGTATAGTTCAATGTTGCTGTGGAAAACATCCAGTTCTAGCGGTTTTCGGGCAAAAGTATACTCCCCCCCCCCCCCCACCC
>REGM01000466.1:10307-58167 GCA_004194415.1 Aurelia aurita
GTCCATACGCTGGGGTCGATCCCGTAGAAATTTTTTGTGCCCTAAGTCACTCTTCATGATTGTTAACTACATAATTTGGCAAGTCAGAAAAACGAGGGTGGACGTCTGGGCGCGTGGTAGGTTTGCTGGAAATCACGTTGAAAGATGGACCTTTTTGTGTCGCTTTTGCCCTTAAGAAAACTACAATTAACCAGATTTTTGTAAGCATTTCTTGTTGTTTTCATCGCAAGCGAGTACCATAATGGTGTGATTTAAGGAACTGGACAATTTGAGACAAAAACAGACCCTATCTAGGGACAAATCGCTACTGCGCATGCGCGAAAAGTCGACAATAAAATAATCTTCAGAGAGTGGTGTTCTGCAAGATCGTAAAAAATGTCTTTCTGAAACAAAATTCCCTCCTAGAAGCCACCCGAAAGAACACAGACTGTTGATATAATGTCAACAAACAGAACGCTGGCAACAGATGAAGTTTCTGACTTCCGTGGGTTACTATAAGAATGCACTTGGTTAATTGGGAGATCCTACAGAAATGCGCAGAGGATTGATTGAATTTTGATCACTGCAAATCAATTCAAAAGAGAAAATGAGAAGAAGGGAGAAGAGGAAAGATCCCTCCGGTCTATATGTCGACGACCCATCCAATCAAAGCAGTGCCAGTAGTTACATGTCTTTGTAGGCATCAAACAAGAACAAGCAAAACCTCCAGGCATTATTGCTGAAAATAGATGATAAACGGGCCTCACAAGCGATGGCACTGCGGTGTTACTGTGATAGGTCAGTTATGCTTCAGGAGATCCTCAGTTACACTGCGGTTTGATTGTCAATTGACAAGTTGCAGCAACGTCACCTTGATATCAAGAAGGCCTAAACTGGTGGCAGTGTTGTGCTGCTTACAGACAAAGAGATCTCTGAGCAATTGCGCTATAAGGCTGCATGTCTCCGTCTATAAATGTAGAAATGATTATTTAGTGAGGAGGAAGCTAAGTGTTTCAATGACTTTTTAAAGAAGATTACAAGTTTTAAGTCAGAAGAACTTTGTTTCATAGACAAAATTGTTAGTCTTTGTCAACTCCTACATGGTATCCCGGCATCAAGTGCACTGGGTAGACAACTAAAACTTGGTTAGGTGCAAAGTTAAATACAACAGATAGGAAAGCCTGGCCATATTCATTAGATGGCTCGATGCCGTTCCTTGATCCTCGATACTGCTAGTGGTTTTGTAAAAATGAAGACTCCTTAAGCGCTACATGCAATAACATAACAGGGAATAATCACACAAGAAAAGTTGAAACAAAGCAAGCGATAGTTTTCATTCTCAAAAATACCTCCACGGGTTTAGGTTGAATGTGATATCAAGGCTTCAAAGGCTGAAAAGTGCTTCTGAAGACAGCATCAAAATGGAGAATTGGTTGCTATCTGTAGGTTGCGAAACATGCCACAGTGGCCTTTTGTGAGCATTTCTGATGTTTCTTCAAATCAAATGGTAAATTGACTGTAGAAACTATACAATTTATGATAAAATAGCCCTTCTCTAGGGACAAATTGCTACTGTTTGTGTGCAAAGTAACTTTACAGTATTTGATTTTCTCAACGGTTTAATGTCAATATCAATACGACATCTTTTATTGTTAAAAAATGTGGACATGGCAGTTCTTGCTAAAATCGAATAGTGGATTTTTCTTCAAGGGTAAGCCAGACCTTCTTTATTTTAATTGTTTAAGCTTACACAGACATGATAATTGGCTTCAAAGAGATGTCATGATATTCATTGCATAAAATTGCCTTTGTCCGGTTGCTTTCAATACCTACGGAAGAATTCGGCAATCAGCTTTCTTGATATCAAGGGGAAGTTGCTGCAATTTCACAACTTGTCAATTGACGATCAAACCGCAGTGTAACTGAGGATCTCATTGAAGCATAACCGACCAATCACTGTAACCATCACAGTAACATCGCTTGTGGGCCCGTTTATCATCTATTTTCAGCAATAATGCCTGGAGGTTTTGCTTGTTCTTGTTTGATGCCTACAAAGTCATGTATCTACTGGGAATGCTTTGATTGGATGGGTCGTCGACATATAGACCGGAGGGATCTTTCCTCTTCTCCCTTCTTCTCATTTTCTGTTTTGAATTGATTTGCAGTGATCAAAATTCAATCAATCCTCTGTGCATTTCTGTAGGATTTCCCAATTAACCAAGTGCATTCTTACAGTAACCCACCGAAGTCAGAAACTTCGTCTGTTTCCAGCGTTCTGTTTGCTGAAATTATATCAAAAGTCTGTGATCTATGTTTCGGGTGACTTCTAAGAGGGAACTTTGTTTCAAAAAGATAATTTTTTACGTTTTGCAGAATAGTACTCTTTGAAGATTTCTTGATCGTCAGCTTTTCACGCATGCGCAGTAGTGATTTGTCCTTGATCGGGTCTGTTTTTGTCTTAAGTTGTCCAGTTCCTTAAATCACTCCATTATGATGTTTTTTTGCGATGAAAACAAAAGGAAATGCTCACAAAAAGCTGGTTAATGGTATTTTTCTTAAGGGAAGAAGTGACAAAAAGGGGCCCATCTTTCGACGCGATTTCCAGAAAACCTACCACGCCCCCAGACGTCCACCCTCGTTTTTCTGACTTGCAAAATGATGTAGTTAACAATCATGAAGAGTGACTTAGGGCACAAAAAATTTCTACGGGATCGACCCCAGCGTATGGACTTTGGAACGAGGGGCTCAATCCGGTAATTCATCAATATTCGAAGTCTAAACAATAGACGATAACGCTAAAGATGGCGACAGGGAATGTTTTACCAAGATGCATTGCGTTCTTTAATCGAATTCCTATAGAGAATCGCTAAAGGTTCTTACTTAGAACGTAATGCTTCTTGGTATAAAGCTCCCTGTGGCCATCTTTAGCGTTATCGTCTATTAAGATAGAATATAATTTTCCACCATCTGCCTGCCAGAAAGAAGCCATCATTGGAATCTCTTTACTTGGATTGGGAAAAAGGTCTATTCCGCTGTAGGGCCATCAAATCCCAAGCGCGAATGAANCTTCCTTGTCAAATTGAAGAAAGGTTGGCTATTTTTCTTGTAATTTCTTCATAATAAGCTGCCTTTTTATATAAAACATTCGTCTTAGATGCATTCGTTTTATTAAATATTTTTACTGAACGGCCTACTGTGGAAGAATTTCAAAGCCGAGAAAAACTTTCCCCTGCCACTGTTATTTTGACTTATATGAACTTATATGAACTGTTATATGAAGTTGAGGTGAAAGTTTGATCTTTTGCGAATGAAATAACGTTTATTTCAAAGTTATTGAAGCGATAATTCTTTCTGTATATATTTTCATTAAGTAATGTGGGCCTGCTGAGAATTCAGCCATAACTCACATTCAACGAAGCCTTGAATTACTTAAAATTTCGTAATATTCATCCTGCCACGTTGTTTTGTGTCTAAAATGTGAAAAAGGTTTTGCTTTTCCCTTGATTGCTGTCAGTGTCTTGTAACCAGTAAAGGGGTACAAACAAACAAACTGCAAATGTATTTATTTATGATCATTACTTTCAAATTCGATAACGGCCTTCCAAGTCAAAATGATTGTGGATCACCACATAAGGACAGGAGTTTTATTTTCGTCACGGGAACGGCATTGCTTGCAATAAAATGCAAAGATTAGCACTTTATCAAATAGAAAATAGTTATGGAGTATGATTCCATTATTATTTTTAATCATTTACCTTTTAGCATTCACCTATTAATACAAGTTTTGAAAGTAGTTGGGAAAATTGGGCCTATTTTGAACTTTATTACAAAGTTTAGTGTTTTTGAAAATTTCGTAAATTTCTTGGACGGGGGCTGCTTAAAGAAAAAAAAAACAGATAATTTTGTATGTATTCCATAATCTTAAAACTTGATAAAAGATGCGTTAATTCTTATTTCAGTCACATAGAGAACTTTCTTGATGGAAGTTTCTAAATTTCTTCAACTTGTTGTCGTAAAGTTCATTCATTTAAGAATAATTTTCAATTCCCAAACGGCCAAAAAGGCAAGCGATTTAACAACCATACACGAAAATCCTAAGGTGTTAGCTATCACCTTCATTTCCATTGCAATAAAAAACAATTACATTCAACTATTGTTGTGGCGCAGTAGTGTAATCCTCTGATTTTGCAGCCAGAACAGTCAGGCGGAATAGGGTTCAATACCAGGTAGAGTCCCACCATTTGAGCGTCATGACAAGGGGTCGCAGATTCGATTAGGTGTTCTCTACTTCTGCTTTCCCTGCGCTTGGCGCTATACAACGCAACTTCACCTTCACCTTCACCAACTATCTTTACCACACAGAATATAAAGCAAAATTGGATACTTTGGCTAGACGAATTAAATGAGAAAAAACAATGAGTTAGCATGTACATACAATGTACATATATATTACAGACCCCTTTACAGGTATTACGTACTAGCGGTTAGTAGGTTAGTGTTTGTTAAGAAGAAAAGTAATAATATTAGAAAATAAGCTGACTAGCAGTGCTGGATTGCTAAGCATATTGATATTGAACATTTTGTGTGGATTTTGGAGTTTGATGGTACACCATTTACAATACAAGACACTCCCAGTGACTCACCCTAAGATCCGACACTTAAGCAACATCTTAGCAATCCAGCAGTTACCCAATACATGTAACAAAATTGAATAAAATAAAAATGAGAAATCAAATTGTCATTCCATTTTTTGGTTCAATAAATACTCTTGTATCTAATATATGTCCTAGAGATGACTTGTAAGATTCAAGTGTTATTGAACGTCTTGCTTCACTAGGCAATCCAATACAAATTTTTGCAGCTGTTGGAACAAAAGAGTAATTATAGCAGTTAATTTGCGCTGTTGGTATGAAGACTACTGCCTCACTTCTTCTGTTATGTGATCCTACTTCAATAAAAATGTATTTAAGAATGTCAACAAGGTTATTCTGAATTTTAAACATCATTGCTGCGCTCAGTTTGGCACGTTTCTCCGCAATTGACTCCCATCCCAGTTCCTTTATCATTGCAGATGGACTTTCTGACCTTCTGTATTTTCTGCAGACGAATCTTGCTGCCCTTCTTTGTATCATTTCGATCTTATTTATGCTTTACTGTGTATATGGATCCCACACAGTGCAAGCATATTCCATAGTTGGTTTCACCAGGGTCATATATATATTATAGGGTAGGGTAGGGTGGGGGTAAAGTGGGTCTGCGGGGTAAGGTGGGTCTATTAAGCTTTTTGCTAAAAATATCCTTCCTTGTCAAATCGAAGAAAAGTTGGCTATTTTTTTCTTAATTTTTCCATAATTAGCTGCCTTTTTTATAAAGCATTCGTCTTAGATGTATTTCCTTTCATTTTATAAAATAATTTTATTGGACGGCCTACGGTGGAAGAATTTCAAAGCCTCGAAAAACTTTCCCCTGCCACTGTTATTTTGCTTTTTTGATCCATTAAATGAACATGAGGTCAAAGTTAGGTCTTTACAAAGGAAATAACGTTTATTTCAAATTAATTGATGTGACCATTCTTTTTCTGTACATTTTTTTACAAAATGGGGGTAATGTGGTCCTACTGAGAATTCAGTTATAACCCAAATTCAACGAAGCCTTAAAATTGCTTAAAATTTCGCACGTATATTCATCCTGCCACCTTGTTTTGTTTCTAAAATGCGAAAAGGGCTTTGCTTTTACTTCAATTGCGGTTTTTAACCAGTAAATGCTGGGTGCGATTACGAAAAGAAAGCTAGCAGAGACAGATAAAGGTGGTTCTGACTTCTGGAGGACAGTAAAAGAGCTATCAGGCAAAGAAACAGCAGGGAAAAAGAAAATAGGCNGCATATTCCATAGTTGGTTTCACCAGGGTCATATATATATTATAGGGTAGGGTAGGGTGGGGGTAAAGTGGGTCTGCGGGGTAAGGTGGGTCTATTAAGCTTTTTGCTAAAAATATCCTTCCTTGTCAAATCGAAGAAAAGTTGGCTATTTTTTTCTTAATTTTTCCATAATTAGCTGCCTTTTTTATAAAGCATTCGTCTTAGATGTATTTCCTTTCATTTTATAAAATAATTTTATTGGACGGCCTACGGTGGAAGAATTTCAAAGCCTCGAAAAACTTTCCCCTGCCACTGTTATTTTGCTTTTTTGATCCATTAAATGAACATGAGGTCAAAGTTAGGTCTTTACAAAGGAAATAACGTTTATTTCAAATTAATTGATGTGACCATTCTTTTTCTGTACATTTTTTTACAAAATGGGGGTAATGTGGTCCTACTGAGAATTCAGTTATAACCCAAATTCAACGAAGCCTTAAAATTGCTTAAAATTTCGCACGTATATTCATCCTGCCACCTTGTTTTGTTTCTAAAATGCGAAAAGGGCTTTGCTTTTACTTCAATTGCGGTTTAACAGATAAAGGTGGTTCTGACTTCTGGAGGACAGTAAAAGAGCTATCAGGCAAAGAAACAGCAGGGAAAAAGAAAATAGGCCCAATCAGGAGTGAAACAGGAGAAATATTGACAAATGATAAGCAAATAGCAGAATGCTTGAACGAATTCTTTGCAAATGCAGGAGAAGAATTATCAAGTAAATTTGAGGAAAATAACATTGATGATGTCCAATACATATCAAAAGGAACTCCAACATTATCAGAGTTGAATCTTACTGCAGAAACATTTACAGAAAAACTGAAGATCCTAAACCCCAAAAAGGCTGCAGGACATGACAGAATTACAACAAACGAGTTAAGGGTGCTTGCTGATGATATGGGTTTATGCCTGGCAAATATATGCAGACAAGGATACCTCGAGAGAAAATGTCCATCAACATGGAAAATTGGTAAGCTAAAGCCAGCATACAAAGCAGGCAAAAGAGTAGAAAGAGGACATTACCGCTCCTTAACCATGCTGCCCATTGCTAGCAAAGTCTTCGAATCTGTTATATGCAATCAACTCGATGATCAGGTAGATTTAACAAGGCAAAGAAATCAATGGGCATACAAGAAAGGAACATCAACAGAGTCCTTGCTACTTTATTTATCAGAAGTGTGGAAAAATGCAATAAATGATGGAAAGATAGTTGGAGTTATATTCATTGACTGCAGCAAGGCATTTGACGCAGTAGACCATCAGATATTAAAACAAAAACTAACGGCCATCGGAATCACAGGACAACTTTATCACCTCCTGGAAAATTACTTAGAAGATAGACAACAGTTTACTGAGGTAAATGGGGGTGGCATCTGAATTGAAATATGTCAAGTACAGAGTTCCACAAGGATCTCTCTTGGGCCCAAGAATGTTTTCCATCTACATGAATAATATATTAGAGTCAAATTCAGAAGGAGAAATTCACCTACCGGGTGTCTCAAAAAGTACCCCCTTTTGACTGGAAAAAGGAACGAAACGATAAAATTTCGGGACTTCTCGACTCCACAACTAAATTTTTTAATCTTCAACGTAAATGCACATACCTTGCATTTGTAAATCGTCCACCAAACCTCGGAAATACGAGCTTGTGAAGTCAAAATCTACAGTGCACCTGAAACCAGAGGTTTTCAAAAAAGGCCTAGCCATGCTTTTTTTATTTCATCGGCATTTACCAAAGGAATTTCCAACTTTTTATTTTTATTTTTTTACTTTTTGTTCTTGAAATCAATTTTCTTTTCAGGAAAAAATCGTTCCTTGCATTCCATTGAAAAGTTATTTGTATCAAAGAAGAAAAAGAAGCACATGCACGCTTGTGTTGGGGATGTGGCACGAGTTTATTAAACTCGCCACATTTTTCTTTTATTTGTTTAATTACGATCGTGGCTAAGCGTCTACGATTCTTTTCAAATGCAAGAACTAAAAGATTAAAGATAAAAATTCCTTAGGAAAATTCTCATGATATCAAATCATGGTTAGACCCTTTCTCAAAACCTCTGGTTTCAGGAGCACTCTAAATTTTGACTTTGGGAGCTCATATCACCGGTGTGTTTGGAGGGCGATTTATAAATGCTAGGTATGTGCATTTAAAGTGAATGACCTGAGCTATAAGGCGCCCGTCTATAAATGGGATAAAGAAAAACCAAAACACGCCATTGTTTTCTTTGGCTTTGCTTTCTTTGCCCACTTGCTGGATTAGCAAATACAATAGGCTATTTATAAACCTATGAGATCTCATCTTTTAACTCAGGTTATTCCCTTTAAGTTGAAGATTGACCAATTTAGCTGTGCAATCGGAAAGTCACGATATCTAATCGTTTTGTTCCTTTATCCAGTTAAAAGGGGGTACTTTTTTCTGAGACACCCGGTATATGCTGACGACATAACATCATTTGTTATAGGGCAAACAATATACGATGCTGTGAATAAAATTCAATGTTTGGCGAGTGAAATCACACAATGGTGCGTCAAGAACAAAATGACAATAAATACGCAGAAGACAGACGCAATGATTATTCAATAGAAGACATTTATTGGCCCCTTAATGCCATTGAAATTTCCAACAATATAGTTGAATATAAAATGGAATGCAAATTGTTGGGGGTGTACATCGGTAGTAGTTTGAAATGGAAACACAAATAGAGAAAGTCAGAAAGAAATTTACAGTGTACAATGCAATGTTACGAAAGATAAAATTTCTGCCAAGTGAAACGCTTGAAAAGATTTACTACACTATGATTGTTCCGAAGATAACTCATGGCCTGCTGGTATGGGGGACATGCTCAAAGAACCTACTACAGAAGATGTAAAAGCATATAAAAGCAGCTAGAACTGTGAGAAAAACAAGTGACAAGGTAAAAGATATAGACGTCCTCCAAAGAGCAAGCTGGAATAACATTGAATATACAGTAAAAACCCGCATATAAGAACCTTCATTTATTAAGAACCTGCAGCCTGAAATTTGGGATTTCTAACCCTATATATAAGAACCTTTTCCCCATGATTTTCTGTTTAGGTTCTTATTAAAAGATTTTGGTTTACACAAAAAATAAAGAAACAACAAAATCGGTCATGAACCTATACCCTGTGCTAAGAACCCACACCCTGATTTTGCAATACCCCCATATGAATAAGAACCCAAACAGGCTGCTTTTAAAAAGCATATATATATATAAGAGGAAAATTGCTGTTGAGATGTATAAGATCGTTAAGGGAGAAGAACAACATAGACTGGAGGCGATGCACACTATCAAATGTAATACAAGGAGAGGGGACAAATTAGAGATATGCAGGTTAAAATCAGAAACTGAACGAAATACTTTAAAATACAGAGGATCGATATTATGGAACTTGTTAGACATAGACTCAAAGCATGCTGACAACTTGGTAACTTTTAAGAAACTATTGACAAAGAATTGTGAAATCATCAAACAAGTTTTGTTCAGCAAGGGAACTACTGTAAATAAGAATAAAGATCTTGAGACTTTTATATATTTCTAGTTATTAGCTACTTAGAATATTTGAAATAGAGAAACTTTACAGTATATTAGGTTTTAAATTAGGTTAGCTTAAAAGTATTAGGATTTCGTTTTACAAATATTTTTTTCTAGAACTTTTACATTGCAGGACCACATCAGCCAGCAAGAGGCTGCTAAACATTAAACCTGCGTTATA
The DNA here is from genome assembly GCA_004194415.1 of Aurelia aurita. Taxonomy (NCBI): domain Eukaryota; kingdom Metazoa; phylum Cnidaria; class Scyphozoa; order Semaeostomeae; family Ulmaridae; genus Aurelia; species Aurelia aurita. The sequence continues at coordinate 19,928 of REGM01000466.1, forward strand.
AAATAGAACATGTATGTATGTATGTATGTATGTATGTATGTATGTATGTTTGTATGTATGTATGTATGTATTTATGTATGTATGTATGTATGTATGTATGTATGTATGTATGTATGTATGTATGTATGTATGTATGTATGTATGTATGTATGTATGTATATATGTATCTATAGTTAGCTCTGAGATGAAGACAAAATGCGCAAAAGATCACACCGATGCCTGTTTCTTTTAGACTTGCTGCCCTCTTCTACTTGTACACTTATGTATGTATTTATATATTTATATATTTATGTATTTATATATTTATATATTTATATATTTATATATTTATATATTTATATATTTCTATATTTCTATATTTCTATATTTCTATATTTCTATTTTTATATATTTATGTATTTATGTATTTATGTATGTATTACGGCCTTCCAGGTCAAAACGATGGTGGATCACCGTATAAGGACAGCAGTTTTATTTTCGTCGCGGGAACGGGATTGCTTACGATAAAAAGCAAAGATTGGCATAGAAATAGAATAGAAAATAGCTGGGGAATATGATTCCAATAATTGATTTAATCGTTTACCTGTCAATATTCCCCTATTATACGAGTTTTGAAAATAGACCTACTTTTCTCGCTCATCGGAAAAAGTGGGCCTATTTTAGTTGCCTAAAAAGATAATTAAAGAAAAATATACAATTGCGTCTATCAGAGCTGAGATTTTCTGCGATGAAACAAGAAGCATTGAATGTCAATGAAACGAATAGTTTGAAAGTATTTCTACTTTACTGTCGTTTTACTTGCTACGTATTGTGATATTTTTCTCAATTTAGACTCACATTAGGGGTCAGTCATATATCGATGTTGTCCCCGCTTAGGGTCATTCCGATGTTAATGGGTGGGGGGTCAACAACCATGACACTAAAAATATGAATTATTTACATCGATTTTCATATAGTCTAGACGTATTTCTGTAATATTGTGAATGTTTTTTCATAATTTATTATTCATTTCCCACCCTGAACCCATTTCCACGCGATCTGCTCGGTCGGAGATTGTTTCTTGAATCGCTGTTGGATCGCCGAAGAAGTTAGGCCTGGTACTTCCCGTTCTCTTCCAGTTATGCCTACCTTAGCCTATAATGTCAATAATAGGCCTTTTATCAGTTTTGAATGGACCGACGCTAAGGGTGGGGGGGGGGTGGGAGGTCCGAAAGTTAGCGTCGGAATGACGCTAAGCGGGGACGAAATCGATATATGACTGACCCCTTCCCCCACCCTACCCTATATGTTTATATATACCGGTTGAGTCAAAAAAAATGCACGCCGTTTGAAAGGCTACTTTTTCCTGAATATCAAAGCAATGATGAATTTTAATATCTTATTAATTCTTGGGACCAGAGAATAATAGGCCCCTCAGAGCTGCTTAGCACACTTCAAATATAAAGTGATTTGCTTTTTTCCCAACGCTAACCAACAGTGGTGTTCTCTCATCATAGGGGCCTAAGTTTTTGCTGTTAGTGCATTGGCCAAATTTGCACTCAGCTTAACCCCCTACATTTTTTCCAGTTGGGGGTTATAAGAAATAAGCCATATTTTTTCCACAGACCAATGCACTAAATGTCCATGCAAATGATCAATGCCTCCGAAGAGACAATCGAACACCAGCATGAAAATATTTTGCCAAAGTAGAGGAGGGTGGGTGGGAAAACGAAAATCAGCCACCAGCCACAATCGATGATTACCGGAGATGTTTGCATTCTCAATGTTGAAATCAAAGTGGGAGTAAACATTAAGTTACAAATGCATTTATACGATCTTAAGACCCATGCTAACTTGTATCCAAAAACAATGGGAACAATATAAGCCCAATTCCCTAAACAATATGATACCTCATTGCACAGGGCCACATGGGGCTTGGATCATTCAGTGTTATCCAAATAACATTCTAAGGCGATAGAGCACGACAGGGGTGTTATCTTACAGGTTCTAAGGGGTACAGTAATTGGTTACCCTTCCTTTTAAATAAGCAATGACACGACCTCTTTGCCCGAATTAACTGTGATGTAAAATTTCATTTTAATCCCTATTTTAATAGCTGACATGCTCAATTAATTTTAGAAATTTTTGAAAAACCTTGAAAAACGGCCTAAAATCACGATGAAATTTCCCTAATATTTTGCTTTACAGCTATGACTCGAGCACGTTTTAGCAAGTGTTATCTCTTTGGGAGAATGGACACGTCATCCCTACTTGTGTAACAAATTTATCCAATGAGATTCTATCCTCCCAAGAGGATCACACGTGCTAAACGTGTTCAAGTCATTGATGCGAGGCAGGAAAACTGACAAAATTTGATCATCCTTTTTGGTCGTTTTTTGATAGTTTTTGTAGGAGCCTTCTCGAGAATAGCCCTCATAATTTCAGAACGAAGTGGCTGATTTCAGTCAGGTAAATTTTGATACCTAATTAAATATATCAGCTATTAAATAATACATTTTCCAATATTATTGCTTTGATATTCAGAGAGCATTTTTTTCAAACATCTTGCGTTTTTTTACTCACCATATATATACTGTAAATAATTTATTTAATGTTGGATTTACGGCTAATTTATGCCAACAAAATATATGCACAACAGTATGTCTCGATTGCAAGTTTATTTTCTTTCTAGGTGGAGGAACAATGGAAAGACTTTGAAGCTCCTCAAGAAGCAGACTATTCTGGTTTAAGAATACAATCGCTACAACTTACGTTAGTCATCTGCTTGTTTTTTTTTGTGATGACCAAGACATGCACCATCTTTCTGCTTGAATTATTTTTTTTGTAGGAAGCTAGTTGAGTCAAAATGGATAAATAAGTTTTGGTACACTTTAGCTCTCAAACATTATGTTTGTCTCAATGTGAACATTCTCAGTGGCCTAACCAAAGGGTGTGATCTTTGGTGTTGAAGGGGGGCAACAGTGAGAGAAGCGGGCAAGATGGAGGTCAAGGATATTTGAGACTAGCCCTTTAAAATGTTGGAGACTCCCTTCTATTTTTTAGAACCCTACCTTTAATCAAAGAAATAAAAAAGGAGCCATAGTTATCATATCATATTACGACTGCTTCCCATTCCTCTTTTCAGTTCACTTTAAGGTTGAGAATTCTTTTTGATAAAGTTTATAGTGTGAAAATTTTCATGGTACATACAACATTAACAAATTCACTTTTTATAATATGCCAGACTCTACCTCTGAACAAAGTGAAACCTAAACTTTTCAAATAATAGGCTCTATTGATGCTGCAGGCAAATTTTCCCTACACATTCGGTCGCAGGCACAAAGAAAATTTTTCACCTATGGCTATTTGGGAAAGTTTTGTCTGAAAACACATAAACTGGAACTCTTGTGGACCCGTTTAGGCTATGTACTGGCCAGCTTTTCTGGTGGCGTAAACTAAATGTTGAAGTGAATAACGTTGAAATGCATGGTCGCTTAATATAGATTAGGCTCTCATTGATAAATTAAAGCAAGACTCTTTGAAATTGGTATGTACAATTAATTAATTTTTCACAATTTTACAAAGAGTGCAAGTTTCTTTCACCCACCCGGTATACAAATTATGAACAGTATGCATTGCCTTTTCTATAGTGAAGAAAAAGGGCAAGATGAAGAAGGGCAGGCCAGCGAGAACACTGAAGAAGGTAATGCTTTTTATTTAACATTTAAGAATGTGTGTTGCTTGATAAATTTCAATTTTCTAAGTGCTTCCTAGATTTCAATCAAATCTGCTTCTCAGTGCTTCAGATGAGCTATAAAGTGACATCTTTTTTTCGGTCTTTACATTGCATCCTTCTCACACACTTTTGGTGCACTTTGCTTACCCTCGCAACTTTCACAAATTCCAACACGATTTTAGAGATGCGATAAACCCAATTTTTCCAAGTAACAATGGAATTGAGGATACAGAACACTTCTTGTTGCTCTGCCCCTCCTTTGGTATTCAAAGGACACATCTCGCTGGAATTTACGCATTATTACCGGGTGTCCAAAAAAAACTATATACAAGTTTGAAAAAATCTGACGGCCAGATCTTTATCTCAATGGATGAATAAATTTTTTGTATTTTTCTGATAATTTTCGATAACTTGGTTGCTGAGCAATACATCAGCAAGTGTAAAATTTCCTCTTAGGCCCAAACCAGAGCTTCCAGTAGAGAAAAGATAACGATTCTAGGGATGGCAGAAGGATGTCGGCCCTCGACACCCAAAGCTGATATGCCTCGTGTTGTTAGAAACCGAGAGAAAGACATTCTCAAGGACACTCATATTACATTATCATTAATGAAGAGATTTCTTTGATTTTACTTTACATCAATATAGTAATTTTAACAATAACTCGTTCATTGAGTAAAGGTAAAGAATTCCCTTGATCACGAAGAAACAGTGATACAGTTTCTCAAGGAAAGGCTTTGATTTAGTTTTGTTCAATTAAAATCAGTAGCAAATTGTTTGCTGAGAATATCGAGGGGTTGGCATGCTTTAATGTTTCTTGCCTTTTCAAGGGTCGACAATGGCGGCTCTGGTTTGGGCCTAAGAGTAAATTGTGCGTTTGTTGATTTATAACTCTACAACCAAGTTACGGATAATGAAGTTTCAGAAAAACAACTTCGGACAACAAACTTTCGGACGCCTTTTCGAAAATTTCGGACAAAAAAAACTTTCAGACAAACCAAAAGCGAATTGTTGGCTGATAACAAAACATATGGTGAACTATCTATAATTCGTTTACATTTAATCATGAGCTACTTAAACTAACTATATAGATGTAATAAAAGTATTAAACAAAAAGAGGAAACTAAGAAAAGATTGGAGAAATTCCCAGCATCGGAATGTTTCAGCAGGTTTTCTGATATTCTTATGATACTCAAATAGTTTAACGTTATCTGCAAAGTTAGCTATTTATCCTGCATTCCAAAAAAATGATTGTGAATAAAATCTTTCGTTGAAATTTTATGTTGAGCCAAATAGAGCCAAATAGAACTCATTGCTGATAGCTAACAATGTTGAAACAGATGTAGGAAGAAGCATCGTCGATGACACTATTTCTACTTTTGACACTGAGAAAAGGAGATTAATCGATAGGAAGATAACCATGACACGAAAGAAGTCGATGATGAGAACAATGTCATTATGGAAGAGGAAGGTGTGCTCGAATAAACGGAAGAAATTCTTCATGAAGGACAACGGAAACCACCAATTATCACCATAGATGACTAACTAACTATATCTATATAATGTTTATTAGAAAAGCGGCGAGTGTCGGCTATGCGTTTCATTGTGTTTTTCTGTTTTCAAAGAATTTAAAACTTTCGAACGAAAAAACTTTCGGACAAAACCAGATTTCGGACAATTAAAGTTTCGGACAAAATTTTGTCGGAAAGTTTGATCATCCGAAACTTTTCGATTTTTAATGTAAGAAAAATATTAAAATTTAATTTAGCCATTAAAGGCTAACATAAAAATTTGCTTTGGGTAATTGGTTAGAAACTTTTGATGTCAGAATTTCTCAAACTTGTAAACAGTTTTTTGGGACATCCGGTACGACCATGTGGATATGCAAATATTGCAAATGAAGTTCCGTTGCAAATCTTATTGCAAAGTCTGTCTCAGATTAGATGTCAGGTGAGATTTGCGATAGCGCAAAATTATTCATGCAACACACTTTGATTTTTGTTTCTGCGGGGTTTTCACTTGACATCTAATTTGAGACTATAGTGTTCTTTCTTTGGTTTTTATTGTGTTGTTTTCTTTCGATTACAGTAAAACCCCGCAAACAAGAACATAGGAAAATAAGAACCCACAAACTGATTCCTTCCTTAACAAAGACGCCCCAAGATAAGAACAAAAAACAGACTGATTTCTTCCCATGCTCTTATCAAATGATACACTTATCAAGAAAGCCTTAAAAATCATAAGTTTCAATCACAATGATAAAGCAAAAAGATGCATTATCAAATTGCTTGAAATTCATTGCCTCGAAATAACTAAGTTTGTGAACCTGGAATCTGAATAGAATCTGAATAGTTTTGAAATATCTTATCACATTAGTTTGAAAAGCCCAGAACTTTTTTTGAGTCCAAACACCTCCAAAAAATTTAAGGGCTAAGCAACTTGTTTCGTCAATTTTTGTAATATAATTTCGTTTGTGTACTATTCCCTGCAACAGTTAGCATGCAATCATACCTCCCCAAAGTTTATGAAATGCATATTATATAGCTTTGTACTCATCATTGTCACAAGGGCCATAAGGATAAGAGCCTGACCCTGAATTCAGGAAAAGCACCTCACTCATAAGAACATATGTAGTCAGTTTGTTTTTTAGAAAAGTATGTTCTTGTTTGCGGGTTTTTACTGTATTTATATGTAGGTTGTCTTAGTTTTATGTAATGGCTGTGGTGAAGTCATAGTCTTTTGCTCCCTGTGGTATCGTCTTTGTAGTGTCGTTAAGTATTTTATAAGTAGCGTAAATAGTAAATTTATCTTGTAAATTTTTATTGGAATGTATGAAAAAAGTACAAAGTTTTTATGTTTGTTGTTCACCTCATCGTGATAGTGTGGCATGTGACGATTTCTGTGAACATTTTCTGTGACAGTCTCAAAATTTTTGTAACATTCAAATGATTATCTTTATACGTCATCTTTCTATAGGATGTGGAGAAGCACAAGCAGAAAAGGCCAGCGGTCCTTGGGTAGCCTCAAGTCAAGGGCAACCTCAAGGTACAGTATATCAATAATAATAGTAATAATAATAATAATGATGATGAAGATTTTAATCGAAACGTTTAGTGAAGACAACAGTCTTTGTTTTTATAATAATAATAATAATATTGATAATGATAATACCAAAGCCTAGGGTTAAAATTTAGAGTTAGGGAAGACCAAAGGCAAAGACCAAAGGCGAAGACCAAAGCCTGTTTACTAGAAATTACCAATCAACAATAGTGAAAAATGGGGTTGACCCAAAATGTTGATATTGTGATCAATATGACGAAACAATAGATCACCTAGTGTCAGGATGCTCTGCACTTGCACCAAATGACTATAAGAACAGGCATGATCGAGTTGGACAATACTTACACTGGAAAATTTGCAAGCATTATAACACCACGCGCTGACAAATGGTATGAACATAAAACGGCACCAGTAGTAGAAAGAAAGAACGCCACGATACTTTGAGACTTTCCAATAAATACAGACAGCAATCCAAGCAAACCGACCAGACATCGTCATCAAAGACCACAAGAACAAAGCATGCCTCCTGATTGATATGACAGTTCCCATAGATAGAAACATTTCTGTCAAAGAATTTGATAAGCTGTCCAAGTACAAAGACCTACAAATTGAGATAGAATGGATGTGGCACCTCAAAACTACTGTCATACCTGTTGTGGTTGGTGCACTTGGTATGGTGAAAAAGGGAATAGACGATTGCGCTAAAGATGGCGGACAGGAATTTTTTACCGTGATGCTTTGCGTCGAATTGAATTTCGAATGATTTGATTGGTTGATTTCTTCAATACCGCAAAGGATCTTGGTAAAAAATTCCTCGACGCCATCTTTAGCGCAATCGTCTATTCAAAATCACCTCAAGTAGATCCCAGGAGAGCCAAACTTACAAGAAATACAAAAAATAGTTTTTTCAAGTACAGCACACCTTCTCCGCAAAGCACTGTCAATATAGAGAAAAATTGAACAGCATATATCTGTCAATTGATCATTGAACATCATATTAAAGTTAGCATGCAAGTAACAAGCCTTCTTGTTGCCACATGGATCGGGATGATCCCCGGCATCCAGATTGTACATAGCCGAAATGAAAAGAAAGTAGTAATTCATAATAATAATAATAATAATAATAATAATACAATCCTAATTTAATCTGCACCCAAGCAAATAGAAAAACCTACTGCTTAGTTAGTATACAGAATGTTTGTTGGTTATCTAGTTACCGTCAATAAACGCTATGGCACATACTCACAACTAGCATCCAACAATGGCGGTCGCTTTGTCGGAACCGGTGTTCGCATCTGAGACATTTTTGGAAGAGAAAGAGGATAGCAATGGAATAATTTCTGATATAGGAATTATATTAGGAGCTGAGGATATTGAAGAGTTTATTGTTGCAGAGATTGAGAAAATTCACGTGAGAAGGCAAATACGAAATCAGTCTGCAAGGCGCTCGCTAAAGCGCATGGCCTAACCAAACGTGTTACATCACTGCAACTGAAACGAATGATCTTCACTGGTAGAATAGAGAAAAGATTGATTAGAGGTAAAGAGTCTTTCAAATTGGGTACTGATGTGACATCTAGCGGAAATATACCTACGAGAAAAGTATCGAATGACGAAGAAAAGGTTGAAGAATACCGAAACGACCTCGTCAAAACTTCATCAAGACAGGAAGATACTGAGGACATAGAGCATATTTCTCAGGATGGAAGGGAAACAGAAAGTTTGAGCGATGAAAGCGAAGCAGAAAGTTCTCAGGAAGAAAGTGAAGCAGACAGTGAGGAAATCCTGATTATAAAGACAAATGATTTGACGAATAGGAAGAAACCACTGGGATAGAAAATGATGAAGTAGTCGACAAGGCTCGTGGTAAAAACAACATGGAGGAACATGACATGAATCGCAGATTGTCAATTCTGTAACAGAAAGTTGATGCTTTAACAGCCAAAATACCGAAAGAAGACGGTGAAAACAATGAATTTAAAATCATGCTAGAAAAAATTGGTTTTTAGAAAGTGAAAATAAGTGTTTAAAAGATGAAAATAATTTGCTTAAAAATGAAATACGAAAGTTGAAAGTGGTTCCAGAATCCACAAACAGCTTTCAAGGCTCGAAATTTTTGCGCAACAATGAGAACAATACAGCTAATTAACGTTACAAAATAAGTCAGCCAAATAAAGTTCCAAAGTCGCTTGATCATGGTCACCAGAGAATACATCCATGGTGAAAGATTTCCTACAAATAGTGTCCCAAGAGAAGATCTGTCTCATCATGGTTTGGTCATAGACAGGGCGAGTCCCAAAAGTAGTAATCATCAACTCTCAAGAGTGGTCAGAACAAGAGATAGATCAGCAGCAGCAAAGACGTTGATTGAAAATCATGAAGACAAATCCAATTGCATGCCAACAACAGAATCAGATCAAATGAGAAGGCCAAGAAATGTAGTCCCGGGTGAGTGGTCGTACGCCAAAGCTGTACAGCAACAAAGAGAATTTCCAAGAGCACCGTTAGGACTGCAAGAGAATGGTATATGGGGACAAGACAGTCAACAAAGATCTCACGCAAGGGAGTCACATTGGCCAGGAAAACAGCGAAATGATTTTGGACATACGTCATTCCAAGGAAAAAGTAGGCCACAGGGGTATCGAGACTCAATTGAACATAAACCTGAAATAGCTATTGTTGGAGATTCAATTGTAGGGAGTATTAGGAGAAAGGATATTAACACGGAAACCAAAGATCATTTTGTCACGGTCAAAACATTCAAGGAAGCGACGGTAGATGAAACAGACTCGTACATCATTCCTACTATCAAAAAGCAGCCAGATGGTCTGATCCTACATTGTGGAAAGAATAATCTCCGAAAGGACGACCCCGATATTATCGCCTCCAAAGTTTTGAGTCTTGCAATTGAAGCCAAAAGAAGAATTAATCATGTGGCTGTTTCGAGTCTAATAGCAAGAGGGGATTCTGACATCATGGAAGAGAGGAGAAATCATGTAAATCAAATCCTAGAACGTTCATTGGCTCCTTATGATATATGTTTCATTAAACACAATAATATCGACTTTGATTGGAGAGACTGCTTATGGAAAGACGGTATACATCTTAGTGATCATGGCACTGCTAAATTCACAGGTAATTTCGTAAGATTTTTAAATAGCCCTTGACTACTTAATGAACGAAATTACATCGATTGTAGCTTTATGGAGATGCAATCCAAAGTTGACACAGTTACTAACTCCTTAGAATATAGTATTATGTCTTCAGGGTCTTTAGGCACTGCTTCGTCTCTAGTAACAGATTCCGGCTGTATTTCGAAATCAGATCTGTCAATGGCTCAAGGGCGAAATTCTGTATAATTCCCTACACCTTTATCTAGCCCAACTATCTATTCACAATCTGATGTTTCAGGTGATTTGGAAAATCTTTTTAGATTAAGAGTAGAGTACCATAATCACCCTCTCATTGGTTTTCTGTACATAAATAGTATAAGATACAAGATCGTTGACCTTAGGATTATTGTTGAAAAGTTCTTGCCTGATATTCTCGTTATCGTGGAGACAAAACTTAAAGAACGCCAATCAACCAGCATCCTTTGTGCGCTTCGCTTGTTGCCTTTCGACTGCGGCGGCCATTTTAATATGACAACATTCTCTGCAAAGCGTGACCGCAAAGTATGCTGGTTGACTGGCGTTCTTTAACTCTGAATTCAATAATAAAGCTTTTTTGATGAATAACTACCAAACACCCATGCGTCGCGATAGGCATGAGTTTGGCGGTGGCCTCATGCAAGATGTTCGTAAGGGTGTTGTTTGCAATCGTGCCCCTTCGTTTGAAGTCTCAAGTCTTGAACTAATCTGTTCTGAACTGACAGTTAATAAGAAAAAATGGATTATCTATAGCATTTATCGACCCCCTGAACCCAGAGATTTAGATTCGTTTTTCTCTGCACTTTCCATTTCCTTGAATTCAGCTTTAAACAAATATGACAATGTGATATTGATGGGAGATATCAACATTAATACGCTCGACAAAGAAAACGGTGCATATCAGAAGCTTGCAAACTTTTGTGACGTTTTCGGGCTCTCCAACTTAGTGACTTCCAAAACCTGTTTTACCAAAAACAGCAGCTCTTCGATTGACGTTATTCTCACTAATCGAGTGAGAAGTTTCCAGAAAACCTCAGTTTTTGAGACCGGTCTTAGCGACTATCATGGTCTTGTTGTTACAATTCTTAAATCACATATCCCTCGTCTTAAACCCAAGGTGATAAAGTATCGAAACTATAAAAATTTCGACCCAGTTAAGTTTCGTGCAGATGTTCGTAGAACTAATTTTGATGCCTTGGAGGACCCCGATGATTGTTATAATAATCTTACCCACAGCTTCCGAAATCTAGTGGACAAACACGCTCCCCTAAAGACTACGTTTGTGCGAGGAAATAGTGCACCTTTTGTGACTCGTGAACTAAAAAAGGCAATCTACACCAGAACGAGGCTAAAAAATAGATTCAACAAAAATCGTACAAATCAAAACGAAACAAACTATAAAAAGCAGCGCAACAAGTGTGTTTCCTTACGAAAGAAAGCAATTAAACAACATTTCAAAAAAGCAACTGCGGATGGTATAATTTCTAATAAAAAATTTTGGAATTTGGTTAAACCTTTTCTGTCTAATAAAGGAGGCTTGGTCAGTGATGATATTTCCTTGGTACATAACGACAAAATTGTAACTGATGACTATGAATTGACTGAGATCTTCAATGATCATTATATTAATATAGTCGAAAAAACAAGTGGACAAAAACCTTGTAACATTGCTGAGACAGTTGAAAATGATGACGATCGACAACTCGTTAGGCTTATTCTCGAAAAGTATAAAGACCACCCTAGTGTTCATGCCATAAGGGAAGGTAATGACAGCTCAATTTCTTTCTCATTTTATGAAGTGCAACATCATGAGGTCTGGAATTTACTTAGATCCTTGGACGAAAAAAAATCTACCGGTGAAGATCAAATTCCACCAAAATTAGTGTCTCTGGCTGCGGCTGAGCTTACCGTTCCCCTAACCCATGCTATAAACAGCTGTTTACAAAACCACAGGTTTCCAGATAAAGGAAAGCGTGCAGCAGTATGCCCTTTGGATAAGGGTGAAACAAATCGCACAGTTGAAAAAAATTTCCGCCCTATCAGTGTTCTAAATACATTCTCTAAAATCTATGAAAAAATTATGAAACAGCAATTAGTTCTCCATCTTGATACTACTCTCTCGATTTTCATAGGTGCATATAGAAAAGCATACGGTACGCAACACGTTTTGATAAGACTCATTGAAGACTGGAAGGCCAAACTTGACAATAATTATATTGTAGGTGCCGTACTGATGGACTTGTCAAAAGCATTTGATTGTATCCCACATGATCTCCTGATCGCGAAGTTAAATGCTTATGGCATAGATGAAAATGCCTTAGTACTAATCTATTCCTATCTTAAACGGCGCGAGCAATCCGTAAGAATAAACAATACATACAGTTCCTTTCAAACAATCTTATCTGGTGTCCCCCAAGGCTCTGTACTAGGCCCTATTCTTTTTAATGTATATATAAATGATCTTTTTCTGTTTATTAAACAGGCAACACTATATAACTATGCTGACGACAACACGCTTGCTTGTTTCTCTATGACTCTGCCAGATCTGGTGCGAGTCCTAGAGGAAGAAGCAGGCGTTGCACTAGATTGGTTAAAGCAAAACCATATGATTGCAAATCCATCAAAGTTTCATGCACTGTTAATTAAAAAAGATCAGACAACTACTAGTGGCGAGAAAATAAGGATCCAAGGAAAAACAATTGAGTCTGAAGATTCAGTAAAACTTCTCGGGATTCAACTAGACTATAAACTAAATTTTGATCCACACATTTCAGAACTTTGTAGAAAAGCTGCAACTCAACTTAATGTTCTAAAGAGGCTTCGAGCTTATATTGGTTTTGAAGAGCGAAAAGTACTTGTTCAAAGCTTTGTTTATTCAAATTTCAGTTACTGTCCTTTGGTTTGGCATTTTTGTTCAGCAAAATCAATGCATAAGATTGAAAAGATACAAGAACGTGCACTTAGGTTCCTTTACAGTGATAATGTCAGTTCGTATAATGACCTTCTACTAAAGTCAAAACGATGTACGATGCATGTTTCCCGACTTAGATCTCTCTCCATAGAAATTTTTAAGACGTTGAATAATCTGAATCCATCCTTCATGAAAGATATTTTTCAAATTAGATCCCCCAATTATTCCTCGCGAAATCCTAATAATCTTACTCATTACAGGCCAAATCAAGTTACTTTCGGCACTCACAGCCTCAAGTCCTTAGGACCANATTAGTTTACCTATTGAGAGAGCTCCTCCTTTAAGTAATTCCCTGCATACAATTTAGTTTGCTCCTTTTTTGGTATTTGTATATTGTATTAATTTTCTGTATCATTGTATTAATTTCTGTAATATTATCTTTGTAGTTTAGTTATTCGTTTGTATAGTTAGGATTATAAATTGTATGTAGCGGAATTTAAATTATATGAAACTGAAACTGAAACTGAATTTAACGATACCAATGTCATTAAAAGAAAACTTAAAAACAGCCTCAAGGATGTATATCAAGAGAGAGAGAGAGTTCACAAAAATGGCTAGGACACTTTGCAACATTGATTTCTGACAACAACAACCTGTCTTCAAAAAGTCAAACAATCAACCATAAATGGAAAAATATACCGGACATTGTGTTATCAACAAATGTAGCAATAAAACAGCAACTGTTGGCGACTCAGGCATATGAAAACTATAAGCTACAAATCAAGTTTCAACAACAACGTGCAGATTATGTCATAATGCTGAAGAGACTGTCATTCGTCTAATGAGTTCATGCTCTGCCATTGCACAATCACTTTATAAAGCTAGACACGATAACATGCTGAGACCAGTGTACCATCTCTTACTGTCTAAATATAACTTTACCAATCAGATTATGGAAAACCATGGTAAAAACAAAGCCTACCTATTGCATCTGTTGAAAATCAATATGCAAAGATACTATGGGATGTACCTTTTATGTTAGAACGAAGACCAAGCAATAATGCAATAAAGCCAGACATGATCCTATTTGATAAAGATGCGAAAAATATAACACTGATAGAAGGAATTGTATGTGCCCCAGAGAACATTATGATACGTGAAGCTGAAAAACAGCAAAAGTATGGAGAAATGAGGAAATCTCTTGAAAGAATGTACCCGGAATTCAAGGTAGACCAGATCAACGTCGTTTTTGACTTTCTAGCATGTTATAGCAAACAATTTCATACAAAAATGGAAGCATTTATAGAGGACAGTAAAATAACAACTTTGATACTGGAGCAGTCGCAAAAGTGGATTATGAGTCAAAATTGTGAGATAGTGAGATATTTTTACGCAAGAAAATGAGGAAAAAAGAACATGAAAGACTTGAAGAACTAAAACATTAAATTTAGCTGCCTAGGCTTGCCCGCAGCTAAATTTTGAACTTTTGAAGTACTCTAAACCAAATTTCTGTCAATAAAAATAATAATAATAATATTAATAATTATATTAATAATAACAAAATAAAACAAGACTGCTTGTGTGAAAATTTTCGATATATCACATATCTTCTTCAGTCACTAAGGGTGTGTTTGATTGGTACCAATTTTGAAAACGGTAGACTTGGTAGACTCGGAATTCGCGTTTGATTGACCCCAAAATTCTGAAAACGGCAGGTTTGGTAGGTTTGGAAGGCCGTCTGAACCTTCTGCTCCAAAAGTCAGAAGGTTTGGCAGACTTTGGAGAGATTCTCATTTCATTAGCAAAACCCTGGTGGTGAATCTGAAACCTGCTGTTTTGTAGATTTTTGTGTTTGATTGGGAAATATATTTCCGTCTCTGCGAAGTCTGCTGTTTTCAGAATTTGGTAGGTTTGCAATTACCAATCAAAAACACTCTAAATGAAAGCATTCTATAAATCTAATAATAAATAAACGTTAGACAAGAGAATGTTAATAATAATAATAATAATAATAATAATAATAATAATAATAATACTAATGAAAGCTTGTTTGTTGGGTACTGCCAGAATAATTAGAAAAATTTTGAACTACAACAAATAGGATCAAGTAGAACACTCGAAAGACAAGAAAAGACGTTTTAGCAAGAAAGACTTAAGATCTATTATCTCAAGCCACGGGAGGTGGCCTGATAATAGACTAGATACTGGTATATCATCAAGACCACGAGAAGAGTTGCATAATAATAATTATAATTGTAATTATAATAATAATAATCTCTTTATTTTAAGTTGGTTGAAGCTCTAGTTCTACATTACAACAAGAATGGGAACTAATTTACACCAACTATTTACAAGAAAAAGAAACATATACTACAATATAATATGCTAGTTACAATGAATCATTATCTACAAATCTTGCAATTGCATTTTCCCCACTCCAATTTTTGATGTTTTGCTTGAATATTGCAGATGACGAGGCACTCTTTATCGAACCAAGCATGCTGTTCCATAAGAGTCTGCCTCGAAACTTTATAGAATCAATGCCAAACATAAACATTTTTGTTGCAGGAATTTGCAAGGAGTCTTTCGTCCGTAGGTTATATTTGGACCTTTGCGTTATTTTTATGATATTTACATACAAAGATCGCATTGCAATTTGCAAGGAATATTTTTTCGAAGTTTATCTTTTGCTGTTGAGGAAAAAGCAGCACCTGATTTTGGTCCGTGGGGCAGTGGGGCAGGTACTGTTTAAGTACAACACTTGGAGAAAAAGTCTGTAAATATGGTTAAAATCTTGCAAAAATCAGCACACTTTTCGTGCAGGAAAATTTGTTTAGCCTGTATGTAGATGCAGAAAATTGGCTAGGAATGATGGTATTTTAATTTTTTTGTTTTCTCTGTGAATAAAGAACCTTTGCAATTTAGTTATGTTGAGTAATGTTTTGTTATATCCTGAGGTTTTTATTTACGAAAATCGGCATTGATCACGACGATATACGACGTGATATACGACGCATCATAGTGATGAACTGATTTTACTCAAAATAGAGAAACTTATCACTGATTTAATCAACAAGATGGCAATAACAGTAAAAGACCATATTCTGAAAGTATTTGGAATCAAATGCAAAAGGATGGAAACAAAGTCGACTTCGATACAGTCGCTGAAACTTTACGAGCAATGCAGCACGTGTGGCTGATTGAAAATCAACCTTATAAGGGCGAAGAATCATGTTATGTTATCGATCAAAATTATATTGGAGCTACAGCAGTTTCAGCTAGTGAAGAAGACATTCATAAGTATGGCGAAGCAAAATTGCAACCATGGTTGATTCTGATTGTCAAACAAATTTTCAGGGCAAGTTTACCCCTCATGACTAATTCATCGTGCTTCGCCAAATGGTCCTTGAAATGCAGGACTCTGTGTGGATTTCTTCTAGCCATTGAAAAAGGAAAATGAGTTTTTAAAAAACGAATTGCGTAGGAAAAACTTAATTGTTGAAAGTTTGCAAACAACCCCTCCCTGACCCTAATTTTCAATATGGCGAAGGCTTTGGTGGCTTGGCGAAGGATTCATCTTCCCACAACGTAAACATGTAGCTAGACAACACACTGCGAATCCTTGGCAACCAATGTCATTCAATTTTGACAAACAGGGATAAGTGTAATCAGTTTAGTTATGACTTTGTTGTGAGGTGTTATGATGTGTTATGATTGAGATGTTATGAGTGTATACAAGAAAACGTGGAGCATTTTTCTTATATATATTCAATTACAACTTTACAAAAATGAATTACTTAAGGTTAAGGCACTACATGTGAACTACTTTACAACACTACAAGGACAATTCCACGGGGAGCAAAAGATCACGACTACCCTCTACTAGACGTGCAGCATTTAGACTCTCCGTGCTCAGTGCAGAATCCTTAACCAGTAATAAAGATTATAAAGTGTTAAAATCTGGCTTAGACTTTGAGAAATGAGGGTGTACCGTATAGACGTGAATATAAAGGCATGCCATTTTAACCAAAGGGGGTCCAGTCGTATCCCCTAGCGAGTTCGCTAGTTTTCGTTTCTTTGCTTCCCTGTGATCCGGATTATGAAAACAACACCTGTGTAATTCGATATCGGGTTACGTCATCGTTGCGGTCAAGCTGTTGTTGCTACAATAGAAGGAAGAAAAGGAGAAGGGATGACTCTCCGATTAGCGGCCTCAGAGGTGGCCCTAGAACTTAGATGAATTTCTCATGTTAGAGAAGCGCTTTCGATTTACTTTGTACGATTTAAAACAGAACATAGATGTATTTACCAATATCTGTAAAGTTTCTTTCAAAATTCGTTTTGTGTATGGAGAAAAAGAAGAAGTTTTCTCTCCGTGTGGTTTTGCGAGCAAATGAAGCAAGGTCAGGTGTTCGCTACTGGTACAGAAGCTTTGAGGACGCGGATGATGTACGGTTGATTGACGTTTTTGACCTCGCGTTCTTTGTTCGCAAGGTACAGAAAATGACTTTTCTCTTCAAGCGTGATGGAATGCGCGAATAGGTTGATAACTGTGTGGGTTAAATATTTTGCGGCCGGCTTGTACTAAAGCCTTTGCATTTCCATTTCTGTGATTATTGGCACAAATATATTATCGCCTTCATTTGGAAACGTCGCGAAATTGTAACTTGTAACTTAAGAAATTGTGATAACTGTGAGAACTATCTTGGCACACGGATTTTGTAAATCTTTATTCGAACAATTCTGATTCATTGTGAAATTAAAGATGTCTTACAAGGCAAAAAGTTTTATACACTCATTTTTATAAGAAAGTTAGGTCCAGGGCTGTTACGCAGTTTCTTAAACTTTAGGACATTATTGCTACCAAACAATTTATTATGAGTTGCATAAATTTCCAATGCTCTAATTGTAGAATCGATTTATTTGTGCAAAGAGGGTTTCCAAAGTAGGATCTCAAAGCAAGTATTACCAGTGGTCAAGCAAAGGGAGCTCACAAGTGTTGGTATTTGAATATGAAATAATTAAAATGAATATTTGGAAGAAAGATAAAAACATTTGAACCTTTTTATTTTGAATATGAAATAAAACTCATAACTGAAACATAAAGAGATCATGACCCAGTTAAGTTTTTAAATGTTGAAGATTCGGTTATTTGAAATGTTTAATACTGAAAGCATTTTGAAGTATAACGTGAAGGACAATTCAACCCCTATCAGGGCACCCCTACCCGCCCCCCCCCCCGCAAATGTGATAAATTGTCCTCTTCTAAATAAGATATCAAGAAAAGATCCCAATAATCTATGGTTGCACTAGATAATCTATAGTAAAATTATCTATTGTGTTCTCTTGTCAAACGCAAAAGTGCTCTGCTTACTGTATTACTGTATCTGCTTACAGGTACATTTGCCCTCTGTCAGTAATTTCATATTGAAAATAGCTAATTTGCCCTTCTTGCATCCACTCCATCCAACTCTGAACAAGGCGAAGATAGATAGAAAAATTTCTAACCTAGCTACAAGCTTTCGATTCTTAAAAACAGCTGTGTATACGTACACCTAGAATGATCTCAGCAAGAAACTTTATGAAGGGGACTCACCATAACTTTGATCTCATTTCTTGCTCCATGTTCACAGTGGGAATCCCCTGAAGCAGTAGCAAACACTTAAGGTTACGGTAGACGTTTGCAGCACAAGATTTGGTTTTCTCTCCCCAAAAGCCAAACTATTAGCGGGGTCTAGTTAAACTATACATCATTCGATGCGTAAGAATGTAGGGATTCTAACCATATCAAAATAATTGGCAAAGCTTGTAAAATGATATTTTCCAGGCAACTTTATTGCTTAAGAGAGTATACCTCACTCAAAAGCTATTTTGTACCCTTGCGTATAACGTAACAAAATCTCATTTATATCAGCAGGAAGTGAAGACCCTAAGCTACCAAAGTGTGTCTCAGATTCTTCAAAGTCCTCCTCCCCTTTAAAATATAAACTGTCATAAATTTGCAAATAACTTCTCTGCCCTCCCACAGTTGTATTTGGCTATAAAAGACGGACCAGAGGACATACCAAGATTCTTAGACACACTTTGCTTTCCCCAAGCCTGCTCTGGCAGTGTGCAAAATATGGAGCCATTCGATTGGTCCCTTGGGTACAAAATAGCTTTTTCGTACCTGTACCTAGTGGATTTGTCAGTCCTGAGAAAACGGGATTTTACTGATCGCACTTGCAATGTACACATCAGAGTCATGTCAGCCTCAGTGTAATCCGGGTCAAGCAATTACGGCTTAAAAATCAATTAGCGTTTTTTTTTAATAAACAAAGCGATACATGAACTTGTGATGCTATTTCACACAACCACAAGGGCTCAGGGATTTGCGGAACCACCAGAATGGCACAATCCAAGGCACAATCCAAGATGGAAATAATGCTCGACCAAATGAGGAAGCATGGGTAAGATTATTATTTTCTTAATAACATAATACTGGTGTTTTCTTTTATAAACTTCTTATAGATAAACTACTAAATGCGACAAATAACAAAAAAGTACAGAGCAAAAGTATAGGCCATCTTTAACGAATTTCAGGAATTTGGTACTAGAAATTTAGCAACAAAAATAAAAATCAGATAATTCTTTAACATTAAAATAGCACTTTAGAACGAACGGTGATATCCCCTTTTGAAAATAACATCCATAATATCACATTAACTTGTGTCCCTTCTTTATAGGTTCAATGGACAGGAATTTGCGAAGGGCTTGATTAAAAGCTGGTTTGGTGAAGTCATTTTCCGAAAGTTTTTCGTCGTCTTCAGATTCAGAACAGTCAGCGGATGATTCGCTGCTTAAATTTTCGGGGAACCAGTCCTCTTGCTCATACCAAGAGCCTTTATCCGATTCTTTCAGGTTTACTTTCTTTTCTTCTGCAAATGTTCCTGTCTTTTTCTCGCGGCTTTTAGACTTTTTACTTTTTTTGTACGAAAGTGATGTGTTTCTAAAACGGCCCATGATCCATGGATGCGAGAACCTAAACTGAATCTCACTTGAGTGGAGCCTAGGATCCCGCCCGGCTTAGGAGCCAGCCTATTTGTTTGCAACTAATCAAGGTAAATAAGACACTCAATCACAACCGCAAAGTAACGATAGTCGGCTTAACAGGTCAAGCGATTAGGATTGGCTTTTAAAACCGCACATAAAAACTTTGATTAAAAAAATTATGGATACCTACTTTTACGCGAGATTTCTTCCATTTTCAAAATTTTGTCAGCTTCAAACATGGTATCATGGTGTGCCTTGAAAGTTGGGCTACTAGAATATGAAGAAATCCAAAATGGATATTTTCATCCAGAAAGTGTCTACCGTAACCTTAACCCTGCTTCAGAGATCGCCAGAAGTTTTATCCCTTCTCATTTTCTCTTCTTTCTTTACAAACCGTAACGACGCGCAGGATTTGAAAAAACCGCGAGTTCAACCGCAACCAATGACAACAAAGATCTCACATTACAAAAGATGAGGTCATCCGATCTCGAATTACATAGGTGTTGTTTTCATAATCCGGATCACAGGGAAGCAAAGAAACGAAAACTAGGGGACTCGCTACGACGCGCAGGATTTGAAAAACCGCGAGTTCAACCGCAACCAATGAGAACAAAGATCTCACATTACAAAAGATGAGGTCACCCAATCTCGAATTACACAGGTGTTGTTTTCATAATCCGGATCACAGGGAAGCAAAGAAATGAAAACTAGGGAACTTGCTAGGGGATACGCCTGGACCCCCTGTGTTTTAACTGGAAATTTAAGATGGCGTGATGTTTCTTTATAAATCGATTGCTCTTATAGGACTTTTATCCACCATGCTTATGCTAGCAAAGAGAAATGTTTATTCGAAATTTAGCGAGAGTTAGTGATTACTCTTTATTAATGGAATGAACCGAATTTGTGATTTTTGTTACAGTGCCTTTGGCGATCGTATTTTCCAAAACCTCATATCTCTGTAAATACAGCTGATAATGACCTGCTTTTCAGTCAATAGGAGTATTTTATGTTGTACGTTGTGCCATATATAATTCATCGAAGTCTTGCATTCAGAAAGTTTCTCAAATTTTTTTATTTTAGGGGTTCCTGTTTTTGCCCACCTGTTATGTTTCAGATTTCAGTTTTGTTTTTCTTTTGCAGCTGCAGCACAAGAAGAAGCAAAAGTAGCAGCAAGACCAACTGGAAGATATATCCCAGGTGCATTTCGAGAAAAATACAAAAAGGAAAGATCTGGTGTCCCTCCCGATATTTCTAGTCAAGCTGCTTTTCCAAGTCTTCTCAATACAGTATCAGAGTAAGTGTTTACATACCTTGAAGCGTTGCATGTTACTCATACGTCCGGGTGGTGAAAATAGACTTTTTCACAAAAATATAGATTACGCCCCTAATTCAAATAGTGGAAATGTTTTTGTTGGTTTGAAAACCATCGACATTAGCATTGGTAATGCCGTGTGAGAGTTATTTGCTATTTTGTTTGGAAGCTGTTTTTGAAAAGGCTGGAAATATGGTTAGAGATTACGATCAAATTTAGTTTTCTGTCCTAGATTGATGAAAACCTAGAATTTCGTAAGAAGCTCAACCCTATCAAGCCTAGGGTATTTGATGCTCTAGGAAGACTACAATCCTTCACAAAATATATTGAGACCAAGAAATAAAATCCCAACATTTTAGCACTGCCTGGTCTCTACTGCAGAAAAATCATTTTCTCTTGCCACTGTAACATCCCCTCCCCCCTCAGTCAATGTTGTGATTCTAAGCAATGTTTCTAACACAAGTTTACATCCAGTCACTTAACCCTATCAAGCCTAGGGGGGCAAATTCGGCCCCCCTAGCAGCTTTTCTGCTGTATATCCATCCTAACTGCACTTACCACTCTGTAACTTTCTGACTTTTACTTTTTAACTTTCTTACACCCAAAAATAAATTTTTTAGAAAAATTAAATTCATTCCAGGGGGTAAACAAAATTCATTTTCAAAAGAAGTCAACCGCAAATTTTGAATAAACCCTCATAAAATCTACCGGGAACGTGGGAAATCAATGCGAAGGTAGGAATATAACCTATTTTAGATGCTCTATCGAACTGACTGCTTATTTTTAAATTTGGACGAGTAAATCGCCGTATTTTTGCAATGCGCATGCGCACATTCTTTGAATTTGTGTGTAAAGCAAATTCAATTTGACCACAGAATACATAAAAAGTGGACTGATATCCTTACTGCTTTTCGTTTTCTAGTAATCAGCGATTGAAATATTTTAGTACTGAACCCTTATGATTTTGAAAATGTAACATTGTGACGTCATGTGCAGGTCACATGACATATCTAAAAATAGATTCCATTTTTGGGTTCATTTCATGATGTACTATACACATGCCAAGTTTCATAGCTCTATGTTGTACAGAACAGAAATAAAATAGGGGGGNCAGGAAGTGTGAAAAATCCGCGCTTAAAAACAAGTACCTCTTGCGAAATTTCGATCTTATTGATGACGTCATAAGTAGTAGCCAAGCGATTGCCAATGTTAGTTAGGGCACACGAAGATCACGAACTGTTAGCATTTGCGCTTCTATCGTTCTGGTTCATAATGTCATCTGATGGATCGGATCTAAGCTTTAGTGATGTTGGGTCGATTGTGAACGAAGAAAGTGACAGTGAGGAGGATTATGGTGTCGTCCGTCTAGGTGCAAACGGCATGGGATATACAGAAAGATATTCGCGAACGTTACATGTAACATTCGTAACTTTCGATATGCTGTTCTGTTGTCTAGAAAATTCTTGAAATGATACAATGAAAACATTGATGAAATTTTAGACAAGAACAAAGAGTTATTTTTAAAAAGTAACCATGTTTCAGGGGGTTCTGCCAATTTTAACTAAATGAAAAATAAATTCCTTCAATAATCAGTAAGAATTCTTGTGATCGTTCAATCACCTTCAAATTTTGCATGCAAAGACTGTGGATATAGTGGACTTGGCAAATTTTAGTCTCAGCCTGGTCAGTAGCGTAAGACGAATGTTCCCAGGGGGTAAAGTGTGCCCTACAGAGGTGATTCTTTGCCAAAAATCTTTGACCAAAATTGCATTACCCCCTGTAAAATAGGTTGGATGACATTTTCAACTCTCTGACCATAATTCATCGACAACAACCATGATTTCAAGTTAGATTAGAGCATTTTGGGTTTGATCGAAGCTGATCTGCAATGTTGGTTGTCTGTTTTTGCCAAAGAATTACCTCTGTAGGGCACACTTTACCCCCTGGGAACATTCGTCCTACGCTACTGACCAGGCTGAGACGAAAATTTGCCAAGTCCACTATATCCACAGTCTTTGCATGCAAAATATGAAGGTGATTGAGCAATCACAAAAATTTTTACTGATTATTGAAGGAATTTATTTTGAGTTGTCACCGAATTGACCAAAATTGCACTACCCCCTGTAAGATAGGTTGGCTGACATTTTCAACTCTCCGACCATAATTCATCGACACCAGCCATGATTTCAAGGTAGATTAGAGCATTTTAAACTTGTTCTAAGCAAATTTGAGACTTTTACTCACTGTTATTTCGCAAAGAATCACCTCTGTATAGCACACTTTACCCCCTGGGAACATTCGTCTTACGCCACTGACCCAGCTAAGACTAAAATTTGCTCTCGTCCACTATACTAATACTGTGTGCAGGCAAAATATGAAGGTGATTGAGCAATCACAACAATTTTTACTGATTATTGACGGAATTTATTTTTGAGTTGTCACCAATTTTGTTAAACCCCTGAAATTTACAGTGGTAGACATTTTTCACGGAGTTTTCTTCTGTTTATTGTTTCCAGCCTTCGTTTTACTTGCGATAACGCACCCACCCTACTCTCTCATACTAGGACATTGTCACATTACATCTATGGAGAGCGAATGGAAGATCATTAATGTAGATTAGAAAACGAAGTGGTCCTAAACATGATCCCTGTGGAACACCACAATCCATCAATTGCAAATCAG
The DNA here is from genome assembly GCA_004194415.1 of Aurelia aurita. Classification (NCBI taxonomy): domain Eukaryota; kingdom Metazoa; phylum Cnidaria; class Scyphozoa; order Semaeostomeae; family Ulmaridae; genus Aurelia; species Aurelia aurita. Next base: position 43,786 of record REGM01000466.1, read on the forward strand.
ATTGTGCACCATTAACTTTACAGAACTGACGCCTGTTTTCTAAGTAGGATTGGAGCCATAAATATTCGAGGCCATCAATGCCATATTCTTCAGTTTCGCGAGAAGCATCTGATGATTGATCGAAGACCATAGCAGTGTATTTTCCACTATCTATATTGACGTACCAATCATTGGTATTGTTTAAGAGCGACTTAACTACAGAGTGCAAACTCATAAGTTAGGATTGATGCGAGAAAAGGTGCTTATTTCCGTCCAAATACTCATAAAGCTGATTGTAAACCAACTCTCCAAACACTCTTGATAAGAAAGGGATAACTGATATAGGTCTGTAAGTTGAGCGATCATTCTATTATCCGCTTTTAAATATAGGGGCAACTCTTGCAATTTTCCAACCATCCGGGAAAACACCAGTAGCTAAAGAGAGATTAAAAATGTCGCTAAGAGATTCGGCTAAGATTAGAAGTCCCTCTTTCATGAAAAAGTTAGCTATGCCATCAGGCCCAGATCCCATTGATGGTTTAGATTTTCCAAAGATCTTTTCGACCTGACGTGTGTCCACAGGTTTAACATGGAACTTGGAATTTTCTTTATTGACGGAATATTCATTTGCCAAAAGCGGATTTAGTGTATCCGATATTTTGTCACTGAGTTTTTTACCGATGTCACAGACAAAATTATTCATGGATTCAGCGATAGCCTTATTGTCAAGTATTGTTTCACCCTCAATATTTAGACATGAAACATGAGTAGTCTTGGATTTTTTGTTAAGAATCTGGTTAATAACCTTCCAGGAACCTTTAAGATCACTAGCATAAGAAGAAATCTTCTTTGTGGAGAACTCCCGTTTCAAGTCCAAATCTAACTTATTAACTCTGTTACGTACCTGCCTGTAAGCTTGCATCAAAATTTGGACCTTACGGCCTGTTTACGTAGCCTAGCATGTGTGTCAGACATAGTCTGAAACTCTTTAGTCGGCCATGGAGAAAATTTCTGAGACACACGCTTGTTACGTATCGGTGCATGCTTCTCAAGAATAAGTGAGAATAAATGGGACCATTGCTCAACAATTTTATTAAAGGGAATAGACATCATAGCTATATTGAGTGGTCACTATAAATAGGCTACGAAAACGCCCACGCACCCATTGTTTTTTCAGCTACACAATGAAACAGCACGTGCCAACAGCTTTTAACTATGTCGATTCCCTTTAATGTCATCGGCCACAATTGCTATGTGGCCTGATGGTGCCAACTTAATTTCTAAGTAATTTTCTTGGCAAAGTACAAACATCACTAGGATCGATTCGGGCTTAACATGGGCTTTTCAAGACACTGGCTTTTTGAAGCGAAAAGTCTTTCCATATTTCACAAAGTGTTACGAAAAGCCCGATGTTTCGAATGCCCGAATCGTCCCTAGCAATGGGCCTAGGCGTAGATTATTCTGCTTTAAATTATATCCTTAGGACAAAGAAAAGAAGTGCTAGTTTGTTGCGGAACATATTCTCCAACTCAAAATATCTTTCCACGATCTGCAAGCTGACCTGTTTGCGAACCTGGCCGCGTTTTCGTTTTACATATGATCTCTATGCTAGGCTTTGCTCAAAAAGTGCTGGTTTGTATATGCAACTGTCCTGCTCTGAGCCCCGTCAAATAGCTAAATCGGTCAAATTAGGTTTTTATTGTATTGATTTTCCACTTTTTTCTGCAGTTCTGGAAAGAATCGTGGTGACTTCGAAACTGTGAAGCGTGGAATGAAATCTTCAGGATCTGGTATGGAAAGCCAATCGTCAGTGAACACTGAGAACAGATACGGTAGCTTACAAAGCTGATTCCCTAAATTACTAATTCACATTCTCAACATTTATACGGCAATCTCTTGGGCAAGGTAACATGATTAGAGGTTTATGTGTGATTTTTCGTCAATTTATCTGTTGCGTCATTTAAGATAATATCTGAGGTTATTGTGATATGTATCTGGTTATTTTTCCGATGATCTAGCATTGACCTATATGGCTACCTCGTACCCAGTGCAAATGAATGTTTTGGGACCTGATCTAAGCATATACCGGGTGAGTCAGAAAAAACGTGGGGGCGTTTAACAAGCCATATTTTGGTGAAAAGCAATTTAAATCGGGAGTGTTGACGTTTTATATTGTAGAAGAAAGATCGAATTAGTTATAGAAATTTAGTCTGTTAAAATCGGTTATTTCTTTCCTTATTTATTTGCGATTTTGTGATATAGCCATTTTGATGAAAAGTATCGTTAGTAAAAGAACTTTCAGCTTGCTAATAATGACAATTAAATGACTAGTCCCCTAGGGATACAACATAAGCAGCATTAGTTTTTCCTTTTGTGGTCTAACACAATGCATGCCTTGTTTAACGTTTTTGGTAGAGAGACAATACGATTGTCATGGTTTAGAAGGTCACACGTGCATGAATATCAATCTAATCGAAGGCCTATTTTAGCAATCTTTCGAAACACCATTTTACTAAAATCGCTCCTAATTCTGGAACGGAAAGACCGATTTCGACCAAACAAATTTTCATATCTAAGTTAGCTTTTCGTCTATGCAATGAACTTTAAATAAACGAATCTGCAAATTAAAGTGCATCAATACAAATTGGCAAACACGCCACGTTTTTTCTGACTCACCCGGTATGTTAAGAGCGAACCTCGTGTTAACAACGAGGTACCTTTTACGATTCACCCGACACACTATTGATGGTCTGCTGTATTTAACGACAGTTTATTCATTTAGTCGATTTGGTCTTATCAAGAATGCATCAAATTCGTTAGATTGGACTTGAAGGAATCTCGTCGATGTTTCAGATGCCTGCTGATGAGAATAAAGCCTGCATTTATTAATAAGGGGTCAAGAAGGCCGGAGGCATTACTGAAGGCACTGACGGTATTTTTGTAAGGCAATGCTTACAGTTTTGAACCTTTGAGAATAACTGAGAGTTATGCAGAATTTTTTTAAATGAACCACCATGAAGTAACGTACTACGTGAGCTAGAATTGTTTTCCTGTTTAAGACCAATCAAAACTGTGATAAAATGGCTGTAAAAGATAGTAGTGGCAATTGGTGTATGAAGATTCCAAGCGAGAAAACGAGCTATAGTGCCTGCCAAAAGTCTTGGAACACCTTAGCTAATTTTGCCTTGTTTTGCGATTTTCCCCTTTACCCCTGACAGCAATGTTGTTCTGTGACGATAAAATGAGGATGACAGGACAATTCGCGACTCTGGTGGAATGCTAGGACAACAACCTTGCAAATCAACATTGTTTGGGGGGGATAGGCTGCTACAACTAATCGCTTTGGATAGAATTTCGGAAAAGTGTGTCATTATCAAGAAATGTCCTAAGTGTTTCAAAGACTTTTGGAAGGCATTGTAGTCGATATCATTGGTATTTTCATTTTTTAACGGGAAGATTCCAAACACCTAAATATGGAGTCCGACCAAGCCCCGACAGGCTCAGTTCCAACTAAACTTGAATACAATGGTTGTATTAAACATCTCTAAGATGGAGGTAACATTGCAACTGCTCCTGGAACCTAGAATATGGGAAAAGAGATTGCTTTGAAAATAGCAGAATGATTCATCGAGGAGCCGTTTACAACAGGAATAAATAGAGGACCTGTTTTGTGAATGTTCAAAAGTCTTCCCAAAGTTGAAAAGATCAATGAAGTGGGGCATTGATGCGCTAGGTACCGGGTGTCCCAAATATAAGTTAATTATTATTATCATTATGATTATTATGATTATTATTATGATTATTATCATCATAATTATTATTGTTGTTATTATTATTTCATGATTGCACAGTATTGATGTAAAATACCGGTTTTTCTGTAAACAAACTGTCAAGCCTTAACAAAAGGCCTCAGACAGAAAGTACTTTATTAAGAATATGCGCTGTTCCAAGGAGTGCAGATTTTTGAAGCACTCGCATGTCTGTCCGGATGTCTAACTGCTCCAGGTAGTGTGTCAGCTTTTTTGGTATCGATCCTAATGCTCCAATGACAATGGGTACAACTTTCACTTTTGCTGCTGGGCACCCCCACATTCTTGATATTTCTACTTTTAGTTCGGCATATTTGGTTATTTTTTCAACTTAGTTATCTGCGATGTTTTTGTCTGCAGGTATTGCGACATCTATTATGAGACACTCTCCTTTTTCAACGTCATGTAGAATTATATCTGGTCTTCGGTGCTCAATTATCCTATCTGTCTGGATATCAAAGTCCCACAGAATCTTTGGTTTACCAGTTTCATTTGAAGCTTTCTCTAGTACATTATTGTACCATTATTGTATCCAAACTTTCTACCAAGTGACCAGTGCAAATTGAGACAGACTTTATCATGGCGTCTCTTGTATTCTTTTTGGGCCAACATTTTACAATCAGCAACAATGTGATCAACATTTTCCACTCGCTTGTTGCACAAGCGGCATTTATTTGTTGAAGTTGTGTGGTAAATGTCTTTCTTTACCGAATTAGTATTTAGCGCTTGATCTTGTGCAGCCACTAACAAACTTTCGGTTTCTCTCTTTAAATCTCCACTCCGAAACCACTCCCATGAAGCATAGCCTCCAAATCTTTGGCATCTTTAAAAAAGCATTGCGCGGATGGTTAATGCATCTTCTGTTTGATTTAATGGCTTGAAAGGAACTTCAAATGCTTTACTATAATCTTATATGTAGCAGTTCTGATATCTTGATTATTTTCAGAATTACAGCGTCGTTTTTCCTTGGGCCAGTTTTGAGAATGTGACGTCATAAAATTTCTAAATCGTAAACTAGAAAAGCTACAGATTTCTGCTTACAGTCATGTTATAGACCTTCATAAACTATGGTTTTCTTGAAGATTGCTCCGTTATTCATATTTTGATTTAGGATCTAAGATTATTTTAATTTTTTTCAAAACTTTTCACGAGTTCTTTCAATAAAAAGAAAACCGATGTAATTCTGAAAATAATCATGATATAAGAACTGCTACATATAGGATTATAGCAAAGTACTTTAAGTTCCTTTAAAGCCATTAAATCAAACAGAAGATACATTAACCATCCGTGCAATGTTTTTTAAAGATTTGGAGGCTATGCTCCTATGATGATTCATTATTCTTCACATTTTTGGTATCTCTATGGAACTGTCCATGTAATGGCATTCCTACAAGTGCTTCCTTTCTTTCACGGGCTATCCTACTTTGGTATAGATTCTTCTCCTCAAGCTCAGCGTCAATTAGTCCTAATTCGACTGCAGCATGCTAATCGCTATACGCAAGGAGTTTGCTAAGGTTTTCAGAGGCAATTTTTCGACATTCAGCACATCAATGCAGTGATACTTTGTGGAAGAAGAGCCTTAGACTCTCGATGGTTGGTTTTTGAGTCTTTTACCGTGAGTTGTTGGCCTTATTAGCTGAAGATTCATCGATTGAACTGGCTGGCCATCACGACATATTAGGCCTATGATGACCGCAATGTCGAAGTGACTTGCTTGAAGCATCTTAGCAAATGGTATGTTAATTTTAGTGCATACTTTCATAGCTAATATGTAGAATAGTGGATGATACTGTAATCCATCTTGTGTAGAATAGCCTAGTAAATTCCATCACGTTACGCGAGTCAGGGGTCTTCATTTCTGTCAACTTCGACGCGATTGCTATGGGCCTAACAAGGTGTTAGTATTTCAATTCTTCTGAGGATGTTGCCTGATCCAAAGTGTAGTGAAGGATAACACTCTAACTCAGACAATTATCACCTTTAGGTTCTTGATTTGGACCTTGCAATCATATAATTTTTCCCATGAGAAGGGATGTTAGTTTAGAAGTTTGATTATCCACAGGAGACGGGTAACATTACACAAGAGAAACAAACAGTTTGCAAAATTTTGATATTCATAGGAGCTAGAACAGCAACAAATTTAGTAGGTTTGTTTATTTGGAAGGATCAGAAGAATTTTATTCTAATGATTAAATGTTCCCATCGAAAAAAATGTCAATAGATTATGAACGCCTCAGAAGCATTATAAAGCAACAGAAACCAACTATATGTAACTTAACTACAAACATTATTTTCATTTCTATTTCCTAGAAAACTCAAAGCTACCCCAGCTATTGGAATTGTAGTGGATGTTTGCATATCAAAATATGACACATACAGCGAAGGCTGGCTGGAAGGAATTTCCTAGTGGATGCGCAACACATATAGAACTTTTTGGACATTTATGCTTTTTGTAATGGTATCATTAAATGCAAAATTTCATTGATCGTTAATTGGATCCCACTTGTTGTCATTCCTTGTCTATACTAAATTTAGTAGAGCATCATTTATCACAATGGTTTCAAAGTTATTCCAGTCATTTAGACCACATTTACACTGTACTGGTACAGTTTTGATCCACTGCAAAGTTGTAAATGGGCAGCTGATCCGTTGCACTTTTTTTAAGGTTCGAACGTTGTGCTGGTACAGTGTAAACGGGGTCTTACTTTTCATCACCAATTTCAAAATGTTGAAGTGGTTTCAACTATTTGAAAAAACGAAGGTCAAACGTTAGACAATACTTAATTTTCTACTGGTATGAGGTTCGAAAAGTGTACAAGATTTTTAAGACCATAAAATTTTTAGTGATTTTTTATGAACGGATATTTGCCAAAAGCGTAGATGATTTTTATGGAATGGTATGCCACTCGTCCTGGTATGTGGTGCTAGCTAGACAAGTATAATTCTTCAAGTTCTCAAGTACGTGATCTTCACATTTGCAACAGTCAGTTGTCTTGTTTGGTGGTAGTTTCTGTGCATTTCCCAAAACTTTCCCCCAATCGACTGTAAGATGTTCTCCTACTCCTGATCAGGTCCTAAAAGAAAAATACATTAATTGTTAGTCTGATTTTTCGATGAATTTTTAATAGGGTTTTACCCCCAAAAGTACATAAACCCATTACCCCTCTATAATATTCCATGTCACAACTGATACAAACATGCTATTCCCATTGATTGAGAAAACTATGGTCGGTTGAATAAATGCCGTAGCATCGACCCATATGGATGCCATATAAATAACCATGGCCATGGGTGCTTTGATGTGTGTTCAATCAGCAATAAAACTTCTACTTCATTCCCAATTGAGAGATCAAGAGAAATCCGAGGTCGAGGAAAAAGAGTTTTCTAACGACTTATCTTCCCCTTGTTTTGAGGTTCAAGCGAGAGAATTTAGGCCGACTCTCTTATCGAAAGTAAACAACGTCATTATAAGTATAAGAAGCTTGGCTGCAAAAACGATTACCTGAAAGGAAAGACTGGAGTTCCTAACCAACAAATGCATCCACTCATTGCAACGCTCACCATCAATTACAGTTGCTTTAATTTGCCTTTGATTCCAGAGTTCTCTGCTTCGCTTTGATGCTGTGTGTTTTAGGCGCCTAGCCACTGGCCTAAGCAACCCAAAGGCTTTGCGGCAAAGTAGGTATCCATCACTACAGACAACAAGTTTTGCACGATAAGTCCAATTCATGATTGCTGATGAATACTGCCTTCCATCTTCCGTCGCAAAAACGTAACCAAGAGCATGTTTCAGCCGACTTTAAATCGAGTTTCAGGGACAAACTTGCAGTGCGTCCACTACAATCACTGCAGCAACCTTTGTTCTTTCGATAAGGCCTTTGAGAGTTGACAAACCTATAACGTCACAGAGGTCTGGTACGCAACGGTCTGACCGCGTTCGAGTTGTAACACTTTTTGAGAAAAATTTTGCACTTTGGAAGCTTCATATCTCCAAAATTATAAGGCGGATGAAAAAACCGATTGCACCATTGGAATGAGAATGAAAGCTTCTATCAAAAGGGAAAATAAAAAATTTCGCTTCATATGCACTTTAAGAAGCTCTTCTTCACTTTTTGCAACGTAATGATTTATTGATCTTTGCTCTCCATTCACACAGTCAGAAATGCTAATAAGTCCTCTTCCTCCAACCTTCCTTTTTATGTACAATCGACTGACATTCGCCTTTGGGTGGAGCGCTCCATGCAAAGTTAGGGTTTTTCTCGTTTTTCGGTCTAACATGTCAATTTAATCTTTCGTCCAGTTCACTATTCCAGCGCTATAGCTTACTACAGCAACCGCCTATGTATTTATCGCATTTATCAAATTCCTTGAGTTGAGCTTGGACTTCAATATAGACTTTACTCTTTTCAAATATGGTCTTTTCACCTTTTTCTTCATTTCTTTGTGCATGATATCATCGAGTTCCAGTATGCCTAGGTACTTGTAACCACCGTCATCAATTTCCAAAATGCATTCTTCAGACGATAAAACTATTCCCTCAGAATGGGCTCTCGCTCGAACATTTTTTTACACTGTACAATCACAATAATAATACTATGTTTTGGCAGTGTTTTGAGTGCGAATTATGTTATTATAACATGTTTTGAGATCTTACTAAATAATTTGAAAGCCCTTCCAAGAAAAATATATTGGCTCTATACTGTATACTCTATGTCGGCATTACTGGGTGTTTGGAAAACTAAGACCCAGAAAACGAAGACCTAAGACCACGAAACCTAAGACCACGAAACCTAAGACCACGAAACCTAAGACCACGAAGCCTAAGACCACGAAACCTAAGACCACAAGACCTAAGACCACGAAACCTAAGACCACGAAACCTAAGACCACGAAACCTAAGACCACGAAACCTAAGACCACGAAACCTAAGACCACGAAACCTAAGACCACGAAACCTAAGACCACGAAACCTAAGACCACGAAACCTAAGACCACGAAACCTAAGACCACGAAACCTAAGACCACGAAACCTAAGACCACGAAACCTAAGACCACGAAACCTAAGACCACGAAACCTAAGACCACGAAACCTAAGACCACGAAACCTAAGACCACGAAACCTAAGACCACGAAACCTAAGACCACGAAACCTAAGACCACGAAACCTAAGACCACGAAACCTAAGACCACGAAACCTAAGACCACGAAACCTAAGACCACGAAACCTAAGACCACGAAACCTAAGACCACGAAACCTAAGACCACGAAACCTAAGACCACGAAACCTAAGACCACGAAACCTAAGACCACGAAACCTAAGACCACGAAACCTAAGACCACGAAACCTAAGACCACGAAACCTAAGACCACGAAACCTAAGACCACGAAACCTAAGACCACGAAACCTAAGACCACGAAACCTAAGACCACGAAACCTAAGACCACGAAACCTAAGACCACGAAACCTAAGACCACGAAACCTAAGACCACGAAACCTAAGACCACGAAACCTAAGACCACGAAACCTAAGACCACGAAACCTAAGACCACGAAACCTAAGACCACGAAACCTAAGACCACGAAACCTAAGACCACGAAACCTAAGACCACGAAACCTAAGACCACGAAACCTAAGACCACAAAACCTAAGACCACGAAACCTAAGACCCCAAAATATTTTAAAACCCTGAAGTTCTTAGAAAACGTGTGCGTTTTTAAATGAAAGTGTTCACAGTTCACAAACACTGATACTCGTGAAAACGGCACAAAAACGGAGGTTTCTGGTTTCCAAAAACGCCGTCCAAAAAAGTGCATATTCACTAAAACGTGCACATTTTTTGTACGCACTGGATCAATTTGAACGCACAAAACATTTTAACGACGATTTTGTGAAGTTGCGGTTTTTTAGCGCCAAGCGCTGGGATCGCAGAAGTAGCTAAGCGCTAATCGAGTCCGCGACCCCTTGTCACGACGCTCAATAGGTGCTGGTGAACCCCGTCCGCCTGACGTTCTGGCTGCAAAGTCAGTGGATTACAACACGGCGCCACAGCACATCCATATGATGGTAAATATGTCGTTGAACCCTTATTCTTGAGTAACACCACCAGATGTTTAATTCCCAAAAACATATCTGCAGCAGTGCTAACAAACTACGTGATAATTCGTGCACTTGAAAAAGAAGAAACAAATTAAAATGCGGAAATGTTCTTGTTAAATTAAGGAACTTTTAGTATGGCCTGATCCAAGTTTCTTATAAAAAACGTGTATTACAACACAATACCTTGGGTATCAGACTCTCATAAAAAATTCCTCGGATCTAAGACCACGAAACTTAAGACCACGAAACCTAAGACCACGAAACCTAAGACCACGAAAACTAAGACCACGAAACCTAAGACCACGAAAACTAAGACCACGAAAACTAAGACCACGAAACCTAAGACCTCCCCTCTCTTCATGACTAAAGTTGCACATTTTGATACACTAAACTCATTCCAATGTCTTTGCCAAACTCCATTCCAATATCCATTCCAATTATTATTATTATTTTGTTTTTGTTGTCGCACTACACATGTAGGAATTGTCTCTGTCCTGACATCTGGCTCATTGCAAATTGCGATATTTTCGAGTTTTGAAACTGTATCATTTTCGGCTACGCGGAAATTTAGAAAAACTCCTATTTTTTCATGCATAGTTTAAAATTTTCAAAATTTCAAATAATTAATGTTCTTTTGCCCTTGAATAGAGAGAGTGGTTTTTGCTCTAAACTCCCCACAGCTTCTGTGTTTACACGACGCCATGATTACAAAACCATAAAAAAGTTACGTGAACATAGAGCTTTGTGAATGGTTCTTCTGAAAATGCAAACAAACACGCAAAAATATAAACATACACGCTAAAACATTTTTCGTCCTTGCTTCTTGGTATGATTCTTGATTCAAAGCTTAACTTCCAAAGTCACATTAGAGGCAACGCGAAAAGCGAGACGCGGCATTGGGATGACAAGAGACCTGTCCAAATATGTTTCGATAGACGTTTTAGATCAAATATATAAGCTTTATGTTAGACCGCATCTAGATTATGGAGATATTGTTTATCATAAATACGATCCTCAAATGCATCATCTCCCTCTTCTTTTCATAACACATCTGAACGATTTTGAAAGAAGCCTAAAATTTTCGAAAGCGAACATCTATGCTGATCATACTAATGTGACAAAAGCATCGAATGACATCGAAAAACTGGTCGCGGATGCGAAAGAGGAGTTACTTAACCTTTCTGAATGGATGAGAGTAAATAAGCTAAGTCCCACCCTGGTAGAAAAAGCATGGGCAAAAGCACGGAGGAGTCCATGGAAATTTAGACTTGCCCCAAGTCTATTTCATGAAGTCCTTCCGACTGATCCCTTTCCCATACGGAATGGCGTATTTGGGAACTATGGGAAAGGGATCAGTCGGAAAGACTTCATGAAATAGACTTGGGGCAAGTCTAATGGAAATTTCATGGAATCTCGGGAATCTCCTTCCTTTCCATGCTTGCCCATGCTTTGATGTCTAACTCAGCTAGGGAGGCAACATGGTGAAGCATGGAAAAACATGGAGAAACAATTTTTAGCATGGAAAAGCATGGAAAGCATGGGTAGATCTACTCTGGAATACTTTTGCAGCATGGAAAAGCGTGGAAATCATGGAAACTCAGCATGGAAAATTTGTAAAGCATGGGAAAGCACGGGAAAGCATGGGTAAAGCGTTTTCAAACGCCCCTCAGATCTGGAAACTATTTTTACATAAACTTTTTAAAGCGTTGGCAGATTATGGAAAGCATGAGGCAATAAGTAACATATGCAAGTCTGCATCAAGTATACACGTCATTTCATACGAATAACCTTCATTTAAGCTTAAATATTTAACCATAGCTTATCTGCAACCGATTGGCTGCAATTAATCAAACCCTAGACATATATATCATTTATTTCTTTTTTCTTGATTCTGCTTCTTTTCACCTTCAAGCAATTCAAATAGAAAAGAAATGTTTTCCGCTGGGTTATGAGGCAAGGAACGAATCCGTCTGGCGATGAATATCCATGAACGGTAATTGCAGTTAAGATGCTCCCTTCCCCTTGCCTTTTACCGGAAGATATCACAGAAATCGGTTTTCTCTGTTCTTACCAACTTCGAAACAGTTCCCTCGTTTGTTTTGATGATGTTTTTCTTAAATTGGTCTCAAGGGTCACTTGAGGATTTACAAACGTATTGTTTGATGCAATTTATTTAAACTATGAAGAAAACGAGCCAGGCCGTCATTAACAACTAATAAACCCCCGCGGGAAAATTTTGACAATATGTGTTTGTTGTAAAAATTCGTTGGGTTTAAATTTGAAAAAAGGCGCAAAGAGCACATACAGTTTCACGCTACGACAGCAAGGGTTTGGTTGGATGTAAAGTTCTGTCGGAGATTCCTCAAAAATTCGTTGTAAGCAATTTCAAATCGTGGAAATAAAATGATGGTTAAATGCAACTATTACGTGAATAAACATGTCATATCAACATCTAATTAATATCGCCATTCTTGTTGGTTCCTCTCTCTACAATCGTTAGGCTGTTAAAAAGAGATCGAACTGCCCGAATATAATAGCAACGACAGTCTCACAACCATTTTCGATTGCAGAACTCTTTGAAGGCCTTAAAACGGTCCCCTAAACTATAAACTATCTATTTATGAAACATCTTGCTCATTTTCTTGATCGTTGAAGAAGTGGTTGTCGTAGGATGTACTTTCTACCACTGCCACGTATTTGTTTTTTGACATACAGCACAATGTTTAGCAAGAAAAAGAGTTGTATTGGGCTCAAAACATAAAATTATCGTGAATATTAGTCAAGAATAAAGGCTCAACGAATATTTTCCCATGATTTTCTCTAATTTAGTTTTTAAAAGTTTCTTAGCACTTCTCAAACATAGTACTAGAGTTTCTTAATTTGTTGGCCATCCTACTACTAGTTTCTTATAAACCAGTTTCTTATATAAAAAAACGTGTATTTCTAAATAGAATTGAAAGCAAATTCCATAGAAACACAATGCATTGTGGTAGCAGATAGTTGTATACTTCTGAACAAGTCAACCTGTTTAAATATTAGTGATTATTATTATTATTAGCATACCCTTTCACCACTATCTTTTTATGAATCATATATTTTGGGTTACGGCCCCAAGCCCTGACCATCAATACGAGGCACGAACCGCCCAACAAAATTATCCCAGCCCTAAGCCCCTGCAAGGACAAATTTTAATCACACCATGGTTGCCATGGATTTTCCATGGATTCCCCATGCTTTCGTGGAATCCATGGAATTCCATGGAATTCCATGGTATCACTACCCAGGCTTTCTCCATGCTTTTTCCATGTACAGATTTTTCCCATGCTAGCATGGAAAGCATGGTAATATTTCCCATGCTTTCCATGGAATTTTGCTCCGATGGATTTCAAGGATTTCCATGGAATTTTTCCCATGCACTTTCCATTGTTTTTCCATGCTTTTTCTACCAGGGCAACCCTTCAACAACAGAGTACATGATTATAGGCCACCCTCGGAAAACAAAGGCTGTAAATATACCGAGTGGGTTGAAGTTGAATGCCTCTGACATTAAACGAGTTTCTAAAACTAAATCATTATGAGTAATGGTTGACGAAAATGGGATGAGCAATTCAAAACTGTTAAGAATAAGATTTGTGGGGACTTGCTTCACTGAAGAAACTGAACAATATTCTCCTTCAGTCGAAGCTATATAGTGTAAATTACGCTATTGATGAAAGTCACCTATGCTACACAGATGTAATCTGGGGCAATCTTCCAAAAAGAAAACTCGAAACTCTCCAAAGATTACAAAATAGAGCCCAGTCGATAATCGAAAGTGCCAGATTAAAAGACACCTGGTCCTGTGATTGGCTGAACGTCAATAATCTTATTTCGTTTGATCGGTCAGTTATGACCTATAAGATTGTGAATATGCTAAGCCCTGAAAGCCTTTGGGATAAATTTTAGCCAAGATCCACGCACTCGAGGTATGCAACAAGGAATTGCCGAGATCTTCAGATCCCGATATTAAACACATAACATGCGAAAAAGGGCTTTAATTACTGGGCTCTACAATCATGGAACGATACGCCTGTTGATATACGAGAGGCCTCAACTCTCAGTTGCTTTAACGCCCGCGGCTCCTGCGATACGGTATCTGATAACTAGAACAGAGGAGATGTGAATAACAAGGCATTGGGTGGCAGTGATTGGGTCGTATCGGCTAATTATATTTCATTACAAGCAATGAAGGAATTACAATTCCTTTGATTAAATTTGGATACTACAAATTAAGTCATTAAGTCATTGTTCTGAAGAATGCTTGACTTTGACTGAATGGTATTTGCAGAGTCATGTTTGGTAATCAACAGTTTGGACTCTGGACTTAAAGGTGAAATGGTTGATTAGATGGGACTTTTGTTGCTTTCACAGGTTGAATTGTTACTACTAATCTGCCACCATAATTGTATGGTGGCCTTACCGCTTCTTGATGCGTACGGTAATTTGCAGCTTTGTTTT
>REGM01000466.1:67945-82294 GCA_004194415.1 Aurelia aurita
TTAAATATTTAGTGTAGATGAATTTTCATTCACACTATATAAGCCTAATACCAAATGTGAAACAGGCGTCAAAACAATCAAAAAAGAAAGCAAAGAAAAGAAAAGAGGGACTTAGTGGCTGTGTGGTGCGAAATATAAGTTTGGAATTTTCTTAACCAAACCGACCAGTTTTGTGGATGAAGTTTAGAGTCAATTCGAGTATGCTTTTATTAACTTCGTTAGAAAGGTCTCTATTTCCATACAACAAAATTTGTGTTAGAACGTTGTCTGAAAGGCTATTGATTTGAGCAAATGGTCGTAATAATTCCGAAACTCCAGCGAGAAGATCTCGTCGTTGAATGTCAAATGAAGGGCAAAGCAACAAAAAGTGTTCTGTATCCTCGATGCCGTCATTCGTAGGGCACAATGGGTTTACGGTGTCTTTAAAATTGTGCCTGAATTTGTGAAAATTTAAGTTACTGAGACCGACCCTTATTTGGGAAAGATACGATAAGCCTATTGGGTCATGAATCCCAAAGACAGATTTTGCAGGGGGGCGAATTATTGATAGAAGCTTTGTCTTAAAAACAGCAATAGACGGTGCAAGCCTTATTTCAGGATCGAGTTGATTCCATTCAGATATGCAGTTTGGATAGAAGCTAGATTGGAATTTTTCTGTTCTTGCCCTTATTTGCCCAATAACATCCTGGTTGCGTAGAGAGTAATTCGACTGATGGAGTGGTGGTATCGGCACCTTTGTGTACAAGGGCGTGAGATTGTTCAGAATCTTATAGAACAAAGTAAGGCGTCTACTCCACCTTCGGGAATTTAACGACTCCCATCCAAGCTCTGCGTACAGTTTTTCACGCGATGTTCCTCTCCACGTTCCCGTTACAGCAAGAGCAGCAGAATACTGAACAGACTCTAATTTTTCCATTAAATTTGGCAAAATGGTGTTCTGACTGAATTCACATACTTTAGCTGGAATGTGATAGATAACATCCCCGTAGTATCACAGATTTGCCTCCCATCAACTTCAAGTGCTGCGATCTGAGTGGTTTTTTATTTCTTGTTAAGGACCATATTGATAGTCTTCCAGGTGCCTTTAAGGCCACCGTTCTGCGAGGCAATTTTATTTGTGAAAAACTCTCGCTTTAATTCGGTATTCAGCTTATTGACTTTGTTACGCATCTGCCTGTAAGCTTCCATCAAGATTTTGAATTTTGAACGCACGACTTGTTTCTTCAACCTGTCTCTAGCAGCAGACATTTGCTTTAAATCTTTTGTCAACCAGGGACTAAACTTTTCGGAAACACGCCTATTACGTACTGGAGCATGTTTTTCAAGTATCAGTGAAAACATATTGGTCCACTGCTCAACGATGAGATTAATATCATCACCATTTGAGACAATACCCTTCCAGTCAACTAGAAGCAAAGCATTTATACATTCAGCTTGATCAAAGTGTTTTAGTTGCCTTGTAGTAATATTTCTATGCTGTTTTTTCGACGCCCCAAGAAATTTTCTTACACAGTATACCATGTAGTGTAGTGATCACTGATGCTTGTTTCATGCACACCAGACGCAGGGGCGGATCCATACCGAAGTCGAAGGGGGGGGGCAACCTGCAGAGAGGGCGCCAAAAATATAGTAGAACGAAAGCGCGCCGAAGTCGCGCGAAAATTTTTGGACTCCAGGTTAAGAAAATTCTTTGTTTTCCTACTAAATATTGCCTTGATTTGTATTTTTCCTCCCGTATTCTAATCAAAACAGTTAAAAAAGAGTGCGGTAGGGTCATGATGAGGGGCGCATTTCTCGCCAAAAGAGGGCGCCAAGCTGAGTTCTCATCGTGAAGGGGGGGCAGTTGCCCCCACTTGCCCCCCCCTAAATCCGCCACTGACCAGACGTTACTATGTTTGACTTGTTGCTTGTTGCAATATGATCTATTAAGGTGGTAGAATCCAACGTCTTCCTAGTCCCTTTTTTGATCAGCTGCTGAAAACCAAAAAGGTCATAAAGTTCCAGAATACGCATCGAATGGGTTGAAAGATGTCTGTTCAAGCTATCCCCGTCCGAGTAATTAGGCAAGATATCACAGTTAGTATCCCCTAAGAGGATAATTTCTTTGTTCTCTCTATCGATAACTTGCATACTCTCCTCTAGCTGACTAAAAATATCAGCACACTCATTAGGGGGACGATACCAAGCAAAACCAAGGAAAGGGGCAGCTCGAACAGGTTTGACTTCCAAGCATAAAGCCTCTAAGGACGATTCTGGTAGGTCTTCGCGAATAGAGCATTTATCAACAATAGACTCTTTAATATATTACGGTTACGATCACATCTTTTAATGGAATAGCCATCAATACTGACCAGAGCATCATCGATGTTTCCATCAAGTTTTTTTTCGTTGATGGCCAAAATATGTATCCCAAGATCCTTTATAAGAGTACGGATCTCGTCAATATGAAGCAAGAGGCTATTCACATTCAAAGATGCAATCGCCATTCCCTTCCTATGTCCAAGAGCGGAAATGCTATTGTCAGAAAGAGTGTGCGACTGAGCCGACGAGGAAGCCACCTTTGCGAAGGTCAAGTACGCATCCTCTTTATAATTGTCATAATCAGATTAAGTCAGAAGTTTAAAGCACGAAGTAGGTTATTCTCAAAAATAGAATCACCTACCTTATTAAGGTGGACCTGACTAGCATTTAGATGCTTAGATGCATCGATATTACCGTGTTCTAAAAAGGCATAGTCGTTTTCTGTGCATAAATCTGCAAGTATAAAGTTAACCCTCTGTCGTTTCGTTTCAAATCTGTCTCCACGAGGTAGCAAGCCAGAGAAAGCAACTTCAATTTCGTTCTCTTTGATTGAATTGGCCAATTCAATGATTTCGTTTGCAATCTGAAGTTCAGATTTTTGCTCTTTGTTTATCTTTAGGGAGAGGTCGTTTGTGCCAGCATGAAGAACAATAAAATTTGGTTTTCTTTCGATGGTGGGCTGGGTGTAACTGTGCATATCTTTGATTGTGGCACCATTAAAGCACTTTACGTACACATTTCCACTGTTTCCACACTTTTCTTTCAGTTCCCAGGCTCTGATGTTTTTAACCAGGGAATCACCAATTATTACTGCAGCACGTCGTTTGCTGTTGTTATTCGTTGATGGAAGTTGCTTAGCAGCCTTCTTCGCATTCTTCGCTTGACCTCCGTTGGCGATGCCACTCGACGAGGGTAATTCGCCAGTGTTATTATTCTCAATATGAGATGATATGTTATTGTTCACAACAGATGTACTCGCCTTTGAATTGCATGCGACTTTCTGTGTTGTTTTTGCCTTGCTTGTTTGAACATCAGAACTTAAATTGACTCCATTGGGATCTCCAGAGGGAACTCTATACAAGTTTGACAAATTTGGCTCAAAATGCAAACGAAGAACCACAGAATTTCCTCCTACGTGCACTTAATTTGAGAGAAAATGTGATTTTTGCCTCTACAACGGGAAACTCAAAAGTCAAATATGAGCCTGCGCAGTGCCAGTTCATGTTTCTACACGCTGTAGAAACAGGGTTAATTAGTAATAGACTGAGAACAAAGATGCGCACACATCTTCAAAGGCCTGACGTGACTGATGCAGAGTTGATAAACGAGCTGAATGTAGCAGTCACTGAGGAATCTGAGCGTAGCCTCAAATTGGGGTTGTCCAGAGAGGGAAGGCCAAAGTCGCCCAAGTTCAGTCAACCACTGATGACAAATCTCCAGTCAAAGAGCTTGTTACAGAAATTAAAGCCCTAAAAGGAGAAATGGCTTCTCTCAGGGAGGAAGTAAAGCAACATAATGGACAGGGAGAAGCCCAAGGGAAAAGTCAAGATGGAGCTGCAAGAGGAAAACGCAGAGGTTGTGAAAAATGTCAAGCTGAAGGATGTGCAGAATCATGTCGTCATTGCTGGAAATGTGGAGATGGGAGGCATCTCTCCTACAACTACAATAATAACTCAGGGAAACTTCCCACGGCTGCTGTCGCGGGACAGACAGTAGCCAGGGAAGGAGAACCAAAGTCCCATTGCTGTAGTTTTTGCGGAGCTGAAAAAGAAGAAAAGATGTTGTTCTGTTGCGGTGCTTGCAAATCAGCAAGTTATTGTAGTAAGAAGTGTCTGTAATATCCCCGAGATGGGGAGGCGAGAGGGTGTTCACGCAGTAACCTGCTACATGCTAGTGTAGTACTGAACTGAACATACAATCCTACGACATGGCTATTTACATAACATCTATTAAACAATTGCAGTGGTATAGGGTGTCTATAGTACAGGATACTACATCTCTCCTTTTCTTCTATAAATGAAATAAACATAATTATATCGTAAACATGAATTGAGTAAAAAGTCAACGTCAATTCCGGTATCTTTGAATTTCGACAAATCCAGTTTTCCTTTCTTTTCAGCTGTCTCTTTGTTTCAAGCTTCAGTGGTCAGGAGTTTAGTTCATAGAGCAGGCTATTGTCCAAAGTTACCCTCCCTTCTCTTCATCTATTGAATTCCGATTTCGATGCATTCATGGGCATTCAATGTGGCACGTCTCTGCAATCAATAATAACGTAACGTTCAAGTTTAGAGTACATTGATTTTATTTCGCCATAGTTTCTTGTGTCTTCTGTCTACCAAACAGTCTAATGTTCACATCTGATAAGCCTTTCTATCCCGACAGTATTCCGCTCGTGCAGTCGTTCCATATTTTTTCTTCAAATTCCGGCTAGCTTCCACAGCATGTTTGAGATCTGATCAGAAAGGATTTTCCAACGTTTCTTTGATGGGTGCTCCGCTTTTGGAGAGCAGGATAAATGTTTATTTTGTGACTGACTTGTTTCGTGTTCTTTTATAAAAAGTGACGCCTTATCTCAGCATTACGTGAATAAACTCACTTTGACTAAATCTTATTTTTCTCTGGTGATGCAAGCGAGGTGCTTCCAACGGCCTCTGCGTGATGCTGTCCCCCTCCATCATCCAGTTAATAAGATGGTTGAAATTTATACAAGAAGACAGGCTTTGTTGCTGCTCCATCGTTGATAGTTAATGTTTTGAGTGATTTGCATGGTTTCTTACGCACTACCTTGCTGCCATGTTTCCTGACGCTTTCTGTATGGTTATCGTGACAATTCGTTGGCATTTTGTGNAATGTTTATTTTGTGACTGACTTGTTTCGTGTTCTTTTATAAAAAGTGACGCCTTATCTCAGCATTACGTGAATAAACTCACTTTGACTAAATCTTATTTTTCTCTGGTGATGCAAGCGAGGTGCTTCCAACGGCCTCTGCGTGATGCTGTCCCCCTCCATCATCCAGTTAATAAGATGGTTGAAATTTATACAAGAAGACAGGCTTTGTTGCTGCTCCATCGTTGATAGTTAATGTTTTGAGTGATTTGCATGGTTTCTTACGCACTACCTTGCTGCCATGTTTCCTGACGCTTTCTGTATGGTTATCGTGACAATTCGTTGGCATTTTGTGTTCTGTTTCGGCTCTTGTCTTGATGGCCTAACTTCTTCCTCTATGGTCTAACTTCTTCCTATTCTCTTGCTGCCTTTCGCGATACAGTTATGCCTGTTTTCTTGTGAGAGGTTAGTGCATGCTTTTCTGACCACTTGGATGGTAAGCTGTAGAGACTTCATTTCTTCTTTTGTCAAGTGTTTAGTCATTTTCACCTCGTCGCCATTGTAATATCCCCGAGATGGGGAGGCGAGAGGGTGTTCACGCAGTAACCTGCTACATGCTAGTGTAGTACTGAACTGAATATACAATCCTACAACATGGTTATTTACATAACATCTATTAAACAATTGCAGTGTTATAGGGTGTCCATAGTACAGGATACTACAGTGTCAAGTTAGTGCTTGGGGGCAGCACAAGCCCATTGTGACTCAATAAAACCCTTTCGAAAGATTTTGAAGAGCCTGTTTTTGAGCCGAATCCCACCGATGTTGAAAATGCAGATGTTTATGCAACACATGTGACACCGAAGGAAAAGTCAAGAGTTGCGAAGTTAATTGGGAATAAATGTACAGTTCTTTGTAAGCTCGATGGGGTTGAAACCCCTGTATTATTGGACACTAGGGCCCAGGTCTCAATCATCAGCTTGCAAGAGCTGAAAGAGCATCTTAAAGAGACAAAGATTAATAAGATCGAAGACCTTCTTGACCCTGGTGCAAAACTTGAACTAACGACAGCTAATGCGACAGTTCTGCCCTATTTGGGCTGGGTGGATGTGCAGTGTGAACTGAAAGGAGACAATAAAGGTACAAATATCATCAATTTGCCGATGCTTGTTACTGAATCCCATATTGGTCATCCAATAATAGGCTACAAAGTGCTGGAACAATTAGTCTTTAAATACGACACAAGTTCAGAAAAAGATGAGATAGTTTTGGTGTTATCAGATAGTTTACCGGATGTTGTTGTCGGAAACATCAACAGTTTGGTTGACTCGATCCTTAACTTATGTACTGGGAAGACTTGGAAGAGAGATGTCATTATCCCTGCTGGAGAGACAAAGAAAGTAGCATGTCGAATAAACACAGGCTTTTTAGAGAAGGGTACACCAGTTATTTTTGAGAACGACATTACTGGTTCCCTACCAAACGGTATCGAAATAGAAGATTCCTTACTCTATTTGAAACGTGGAAACTGTGTAAAAGTCAATCTAGTTGTCTCAAATACTAGTTTGCATGATGCTGTTCTCAAGAATCGCACCGTCATTGGCACCCTAAAAATCGCAACCGTCAGTAACACCTGCTGATGTCAGGTAGATGACCCAGAACAAAAACACAAAAGTGACCAGGTCACCGGTAGTGAGGAATCTGACCAGTCAGCTTCATACCAAGAAGGATTAGTTCCACCAAATGTTGTCCTAAGTGATAATCTGACAACTCAGTAAAGACAGAAAGTTCATGAAATGCTCATTAGCGAACGGAGTGCATTCTGCAAAGACGACACTGATATCGGCTGTGCAAATGACCTGCAGATGAAGATAGAACTGACAGACAATACACCAGTCGCAAAGAACTATGTTGGGGTGCCACGTCCTTTAATAGGGGAACTAAAAGAGTATGTGGAGGATTTACTGAATAGGGGTTTTATCCAGAAGTCAAGATCTCCATACAGCAGTCCTTGTGTGGTAGTACGGAAAAAAGATGGAACTATGAGACTATGCATAGACTATAGACAGCTGAATAATAAGACCATTGCAGATCGGCACCCTATCCCACGTATACAAGATACGTTGGATGGTTTTGCAGGACAGAAGTGGTTTTCAACCTTAGACCAGGGGAAGGCCTATCATCAGGGTTTCATGCACCCAAGTAGTCGACAGCTGACAGCCTTCGTGACTCCATGGGGCTTGTTTGAGTGGATCAGGATCCCATTCGGATTGAAAAATGCTCCTAGTGAATTTCAGAGATACATGGAAACAGTTCTTGCTGATTATCGTGATAAGTTTTGTATACCATACCTAGATGATGTAATTGTTTACTCGCAAACATTTGATGAGCACGTAGAGCACGTTAGAAAAGTTCTTAGTAAATTGCGAGAGCATGGAGTGAAACTCAAAGCAAAGAAGTGCCATCTTTTCCAACAAGAAGTCAATTATCTTGGACGTATCGTCTCCGCAGATGGATATCGACCAGATCCAAAGCACACTGAAGCAATTAGAAATCTCAAACAATGGACGCCAAAAACAGTTGGTGAAGTTCGACATCTGATGGGTCTCTTGGGATATTACCGTAGATATATTGGAGATTTTTCAAGAGTAGCAAAGTCGATTTATGATTTATTGAAAGATAACCAGTCAGAATCAGTTGCAAATATGCAGAAACCAAAGCAAGGTAGAAAGCCTAAACCAAACCAGGCTCCATCAAGTAAACCGGTTAAGTGGACAGAGTTACACAAGGAAGCACTCAATACGCTTATTGATGCATTAATTGGTCCACCTGTGATGGCCTATCCAGAGTTCGACAAGCCATTTGTTCTGCATACAGATGCCTCGCAAGAAGGGTTGGGGGCTGTCCTTTACCAAAGACAAGAAGGAATTATGCGTGTGATAGGATATGCATCAAAGACACTGACCCCTGCAGAACAAAATTACTATCTCCATTCAGGCAAGCTGGAATTCCTTGCCCTCAAATGGGCTATCACAGAGCAATTTCGTGACTATCTTGCCTACGGACCAGGTTTCACAGTGTATACAGACAACAACCCTCTAACGTATGTCATGTCTACAGCAAAGTTAACAGCCACAGGGCACAGATGGGTTGCTTCACTTGCAGATTTCAACTTTTGTATTAAATACAGACCTGGCAAAGCAAACAAAGATGCCGACTTCTTATCTCGAATGCCGAAAGATATCAATAATTTCATGACTGAATGCACAGAGGAAGTGTCTCCATTCGATATAAAGGCTACTATCAACGCAACTTATTCACCAAACTCGAGCAATTCTGCATGGATTACATCATTAACAGTTGATGAGAAAGTAGTTGACGCATTCTTTAAACCACCAACAACAAGGAAATATTGGCCAATGAATTTAGAGTTCCTTAGAAAAGCACAGAACGAGGACGCAGTTACAAGTAGATTGATTCATTTCAAAGAACATGGTAAACCGTCGCAAGAACAATTGCGTTTAGAGAATTCGTCAGTACGCACAGCAATGCACGAATGGAACAAATTGAAAATTGAGCATGATGGCATTTTGTATAGAAAGACAAGTGAGAGAGAACAATTAGTGCTACCATTAAAGTATCATCGACTAGTACTTAGACATCTACATGAAGAAATGGGACACGTTGGAGCAAACAGAGTGATCGAATTAGCCAGGGAGAGATTTTATTGGCCACACATGGCACGAGATATAGAACACTATGTCACCAGAGTCTGTGAATGTGTGAAACGGAAGAAGCCAGTTGTTAATCAACGTGCACCGGCACAGAGCATAAGGACAAGTGCACCATTCGAACTCGTTAGCATTGACTTTGTTCACTTAGAGAAAAGTGCTGGAGGATATGAATACATACTTGTAATAGTCGACCATTTTACCCGTTTTGCACAAGGCTATGCAACCACAAATAAGTCTGCCAAGACCGCTGCCGAGAAGCTATTTAATGACTTTATCCAAAGATTTGGATACCCGCAAAGAATCCATCACGATCAAGGCACAGAATTCGAGAACGATTTATTTCACCATTTAGAACAATTAACAAACATCAAACGATCCCGGACCACGCCGTATCACCCAATGGGCAACGCCCAGTGCGAACGTTTCAACCAAACATTATTGTCAATGCTACGTTGCCTCTCTGACACGCAGAAATCGAAATGGAAAGATCATGTTAATAAAATGATATTTGCCTATAATTGTACGAAGAATGATTCCACCGGTTTCTCGCCTTATGAATTGCTGTTCGGAAGAAAGCCAAGGTTGCCAATAGACATTATATTCGGAAGAACACAGAGTACAGTCTGTAAGAGATATCCAAAATATTTGAAAGATTGGAAACAGGCAATGGAGGATGCCTACAACATCGCAGCTGCAAAATCCGGACAGAGCATGCAGAAAGGAAGAGAACGCTATAATGAACGAGCTTTTGCCACAGATCTTAAACCAGGTGATCGTGTGCTAGTAAAGAGACTGTTAGAACGTGGAGGACCTGGAAAATTACGCTCATTTTGGGAAGACAATGTTTATGTTGTTATTAGGAGACCAGATCTCAACAACGNAGATTACTGCTGGTGGTACATCCTTTCCCACATGCATCACATTTGGAAGGTTTATCTCCATCATGAGTTCGTTTATGGCTATGAAGTTCGCATTTCTCTCCAGTGTGAATTCGTTTGTGTGTTGTGAGATTGTTACTGACAGTAAATCTCTTACCACAGGTATCACAGACATAAGAAGGTTTCTCTCCAGTATGAATTCGTTGATGCTTATCGAGATTACTACTGTCATTAAATCCCTTTCCACATGTATCACAAATGTAAGGTTTCTCTCCAGTATGAATTCGTTGATGCTTATCGAGATTACTACTGTCATTAAATCCCTTTCCACATGTATCACAAATGTAAGGTTTCTCTCCATTATGAATTCGTTTATGTCTTGTGAGATTACTGCTGGTGGTACATCCTTGTCCACAAGTATCACATATGTAAGGTTTCCCTCCAGCGTGAATTCGTTTATGACTAATGAGACTGCTACTGACAGTAAATCCCTTACCACAGGTATCACAGACGTAAGGTTTCTCTCCAGAATGAATTCGTTTATGTCTATAGAGACTGCTACTTTGATTAAATCCTTTTCCGCATGTATCACAAATGTAAGGTTTATCTCCAGTATGAATTCGTTTGTGTGTTGTGAGATTACTGCTGGTGGTACATCCTTTCCCACATTTATCACATTTGTAAGGTTTCTCTCCATTATGAGTTCGTTTGTGGTTATCAAGTTCGCATTTCTCTCCAGTGTGAATTTGTTTGTGTGTTGTGAGATTGCTACTAACAGTAAATGCCTTACCACAAGTATCACAAATGTAAGGTTTCTCTCCAGTATGAATTCGTTTATGTCTTGTGAGATTACTACTGTCATTAAATCCCTTTCCACATGTATCACAAATGTAAGGTTTCTCTCCATTATGAATTCGTTTATGTCCATCGAGACTGCTACGTTGATTAAATCCTTTTCCGCATGTATCACAAATGTAAGGTTTATCTCCAGTATGAATTCGTTTGTGTGTTGTGAGATTACTGCTGGTGGTACATCCTTTCCCACATTTATCACATTTGTAAGGTTTCTCTCCATTATGAGCTCGTTTGTGGCTATCAAGTTCGCATTTCTGACTAAAGCTTTTTCCGCATGTTTCACAAATGTAAGGTTTCTCTCCAGTATGAATTCGTTTATGTACAATGAGATGAGCATTTTGACTAAATCCTTTTCCACATGTATCACAAATGTAAGGGGTCTCTCCAGTATGAATTCGCTTATGAGTTATGAGATTGCATTTCATGCTAAACCCCTTTCCACAAGTTTCACAAATGTAAGGTTTCTCTCCAGTATGAATTCGCTTATGTAAATTGAAGTTGGTACGGTTATTAAATCCTTTTCCACAAACATCACAGATATAAGGCTTTGCTCCGGTATGAACTGGTTTGTGTCTGTTTAGACTTCTATTGTCACTAAATTCTTTTCCACAAATATCACAAGAGTATGCTACTTCTTCAAACTTGATTTGTAAATCATCTTTATGAGAAATCAGGTCTTTGTCGACATCACTGTGATTTAGTCCATTTTCAAACATACTACACTCATACGGTATCTGCCCAGAATGGACTTGTTTGTGTCTATCTAAATCATCATTAAGACTAAATCCTATTCCGCATACATCACAAATGTAAGATTTATCTCCAATATGAATGTTTCGTTTATGTGCATCAAGGCGTGCATCAAGGTAGCTATTCTCCATAAATCCTTGTCCACATATATCACAAAGAAATGTTGAATCTTCTGAAAATTTGTTTTTATCTGTGGTGAAATCACATGTGAGATATGCAGCATCTGTATCTCCTTCTCCGAATGTTGCATATCAGTTGGCTCCTTCTTCAATCTAAATTGTAAATTACTTCCATCTGAGATCATCAATTCATCAACATAATTGTCATCACCAGAGTCAGAGTATCTTTGACGCTTTACTGAACAATGAACTTGGACACAATTATAAGAAGTTTCTTGGTTTCTCATCAGAATTTTATTTTTTCGTGCATTGTGTTGATAATTTGCCATATGAGGAACCCAACTTCATGGTATCTAGAATTCAAATAATTAAAAGAAATTCGCTGATTAATCAAATATGAAGGGAAAAAGATCACATCGGGTTTCGAACTCGGGTTACTCGTGTGGAAGCAGCAGAGGCCTTACATTTTCCCAACTAAATGTTGTTGAACAATCTGTACTGCCGTTGTGGAAAATGATAATAACCAAAGGCCACAAAGGATGATGGTTAACGAGGGCTCTTTAAGCTCCAAAATATGATTTACCACCACCTTTCTTACCAACCAGCCTACTAAGATTACTTGAGTCATTTGTGAACATAGAAATGCCAACAACAAAGAGCATTGAGGAGCGTCTTCCACTCCCATCAAATATCTACAGTCTGGCTCTTGCTAATAGACAATAGATGCCATCGGCGAATTTTTTCACTATGATTCTTTGCGTCTGAAAGAATTCTGATTGATTTGATTGGAAGATCAACCAAGGGACGCAAAGGATTTTGGTAAACAATTCACCAATGCCATCTTTAGGTCATTCGTTTACTTTGCTTGAAGCCTGCCTGCTCTACTGGATCTACACTTTCTACTGTTATTTGTCAAAATTCCCCAAAATTACTTTTCAAAATAACTAATATAATTTTCGCAATGAAATTTCTCCCATTTGTTCTTATTCGTAAGTACATTGAACTCAGAATTTCATTTCTATTTTATGTAGCTGCTACACTGCAAGACGATGGCCATCAGTACTGAAAGAAAGGGACGTGAATCATAAACGTATACGATATGTTGGCTCATATTATTTCGGGTTTCCATTCTTATAAACTCACAACGATGGCAGTAGTTGGATAAAGGACTGGAAGCAAGGTTTCTTGAAGGAGAAATCACGACATCGTTCTTTCTGGCCACGTTGGATGTACAGCTCTTCACAGTCTTGGACGTGGAAATTTCATATGTTTATTATTGTCTGTCGATTCATATTACAGTTCATAGGAATGGTATGTTATTCGACGACGGCATGAAGCTTATCGCTGAAGATATCGCGCCCTTTTTGTTCACTATGTTGCAGCAATGTGAATGATTTGTTGGTGAAACTGGCAGTACTTCGCGGCAATAAAAAGTAGAAATTTGTTGTCAAAACCAGTTGAAATATTTTTAAGCACAAATGCGGCAAATCTTCTGTTTAAATTCCTCTTTCTCAAAGATAGAAATGGCAAGAGCCTGTTGAATTCTTCTCTTGTTTGTAACGTACCTGTCTTGTTCTATCTGGTTATGCCATTTAGTTCACATTTTCTGGGTGCTTATCCAACCCCTCAGCATTAATTCTTCAATATCTCTGGATGTATTTATGTTAGCTTCACAACGAACAAATATTCACATAATGTACTAAATTTGGAATCTTTTGATGCCAAAATGGGTGGTTTCTGCGTACCTTTGATGCCAAAATGGGTGGTTTCTAAGAAAATTCACTCGAATAAACAAAAACCAAGTGTGAATTCAAAATGTTGTTACTCCTCTAAATCTTGTGATAATTCTTAGTCCCCTTGATTAAGTATGTACCCAAGTATTAGAAACAAGTCTCAATACACACAGTGTGGTTTCATCTTTGTTTTGTAGCACATGACCGGCTGGATAGGTAAAAAACTAGGATTAGCATTTAAACTATAATAGAAAAACTGTGTCAAAAGTTATAGTTTGCTTCCTTCGATCAACATTTCCACTTTTCATTGTTCTTTTCAAAGATGTCAACATTTCTGTTCTTTCCAAAGATGGTTAAAAGTTGGCCTTCTGAGATTTGAAGAAATTCGAAAATTGGCTTTTTTGGACAATAAAAATTTACTGTAACCTCAACTGAAGTGTACAACAATTAAAACTGTTGTCTTGATTCTCAAATATATACGGTAAAAAAGGACTATTTTTCTAACAAAATTATTTCTCAAGAGGGTAACATGAAAGAATCATGGAAAACATTAAACCAGCTCTTGAATAAGAGATCAAAAAGTACCAACATAGTATGTCTCAAGGACCAAGAGAAAGAAATTGTTGGCAAAAAAGAAATTGCTGAAAACATGAATAAATTTTTCTGCTCTGTTGGTAAGGATCTTGCAAGTGAAATTGATGATGCTCCCAACCCCCTCTTGTCCGGGGACTACACAATTAACGTCCAGGAAAAGAGATTTGAGTTTCGTGCTATCCAAGAACAGGAGATCAGAGATGCAGTTGGGAGACTAAAAAATGCAAAAAGTTTTGGTAATGATAACATCTTTTTTTTTTTTTTTTTTTTTTTTTGCTACCTAGCATCCGAAGGTAGTTTTTTAGGACACTGAGAAGCTAACCTTATCGAAGCAATGTCCTGGCCTTCCTTTCGATGTGACCACACCCCGCGATTCCTTTAGCCTGGAATTACAGAGAGTTGGCGACTCCCCTCACCCTGCGTAGCAGGTTCGGGCGGGCGGGGACTCGAACCACCCACCCCCAGGTTGGTAGCCAAGCGCGCTACACTTGCCCCATCCCCGCTCAACACCCCATCTCAAGTTTCTTTTTGAAACTTTCCTTGCCCTATGTCGCCAAGT
>REGM01000466.1:83318-94970 GCA_004194415.1 Aurelia aurita
AACATCTCAAGTTTCTTTCTGAAACTTGCATTGCCCTATGTTTCAAAGTCCCTCCTAATGATATTCAATACTTCTTTGGAGACTAGCAAGTTTCCTGATTGTTGGAAAACTGCAAGAGTTGCTCCAATTTTTAAAGATGGAGACAAGTCCATCCAATCAAATTACCGACCAATTTCTGTGCTGCCTGTTGTTTCAAGGTTGTTTGAAAAGCTCGTATTCAATCAGCTGTACAAATATTTAGACTTGAATGGGCTTCTTTCAAGTGGTCAGTCAGGCTTTAGATTGTTATTTTCCACTTTGACATGTCTGCTCAAAACAACTGATAACTGGTACGATGGTTTTGACAATGGCTATATGATAGGCTCAGTCTTTATTGACCTCAGAAAGGCCTTCGATACAGTCGATCATGAGCTTCTATGCCAAAAACTCGAGCACTATGGAGTTGGTGACAGAAATCTCTCTTGGTTTCAGTCCTATTTGTTTAACAGGAAACAGTTTTGTAGGGTTAACGGTATAGACTCTAAAACGGAGAAAATAGAGGTTGGTGTTCCACAAGGCTCATGTCTCGGGCCTCTTCTTTTCTTGGTCTATATCAATGATCTTCCCTGCGCAGTTAGAAATTCAGCTACTTCCATGTATGCTGATGATACGACTCTGTTCTTACGTTCTAAGAATATTAAGGACCTGAATGAGGCTATCAATAGCGACCTTAGGGATTTGGATTCGTGGCTAAGTGGTAACAAATTATCTCTTAATGTAGCAAAGACGCAGGGAATGCTAATTTGCACTAAAAATAAACATCAGTCACTTGAAGGTACTGGTGAAAGTCTATGTTTGAAAATAAGAGATAATGATTTGGCTTTAGCTGTGAAGACAAAATATCTTGGTGTTCAGGTGGACAATAGTCTTGATTGGAAGGAGCACATTAAAAGCGTCTCTGCCAAGGTATCTAGAGCAATTGGTCTCTTAAAGTACGCAAAAAAATTTCTTCCTCAAAATTCCTTGAAAACACTCTACACTAGCATCGTCGAACCCCACTTCCGCTACTGTTGCGCTGTATGGGGCTGCTGTGGCACTACTGATATATCGAAACTTCAGAAGCTTCAAAATAGAGCAGCTAGGATCATCACTAATAGCAGTTTTGACGCCTCTAGCAAACCACTGATTCAGAATCTAGGCTGGAGAACAGTTAGTGACATTATTAAACACGAAAGCAGGACGATGGTGTATAAGTCTATCAACAATCTAGCACCCCAATATATGAGTGAAATGTTCACAAGAAATTCGTTAGGTGCAGCACGACAGCTACGCAATACAAACACTGACTTAAAGCTGCCAAGGAAAAGCACATGCAATGGGCAGAAGTCATTTTCGTTTAGAGGTGCTAAACTTTGGAATAGCCTAAATACTGAAGCTAAGCAGGCAACCTCTCTGAATCGCTTCAAATCTTTGATTTAAGCATTTCCGTTTTGATTTTATATTATTTTGATAGCCCAGTTTTAATTATATACTTTAGACTTTAAAAAACGAAAAAATATTGTAAATAAAAGTAGACAGATTAATGTAAAGAATAGAAAAATATTGTAATAGGGTATTAAAAAGGAGGGTTGGGTTAGGTAGGGGATGGTAGGGTATGATAGGGTAGGGTGGGGAAGGGTGGGGAAAGGTTGGGTATGGTAGGGTAGGGTAGAGTAGGTTATGGTATTATGTTCGTTCTAGATTTGTTGTAACTATTTAATTTATTTATCTATTTATTTATTTATTTCTGGTATTATAAACGCATGGCCCCTTGTAAACCAGCATTGCTGAATGGGCTACCATGCTTAAATAAATGATGATATGATATGATATATGATATGATATATATCAAGTCTGCTTTCAAACATAGATGTGGTCTAAAAATTTGAAGAAAACACAGCCACATCCATTGTGTCTTATTGTTCGAACATCTATGGAGAGCAATTCAATCCACTGCCATGCAAATAAGGCAAATGCCACATTCCATATATAACCCCATTCTATTTTTCTTATTTATGCAGTATGAGGTTTTTTTTCACTTTTCTGCTACTAACAAGTCTCTCCAAAAAGTGTGCGAAAGTAGTTTGCTGATGTCACCTCCTTGATATTTCTTCGCTTTCGCTGTTTTGTGTTGCTCACAATAGTTACAATAATGTTTTGCAGTTGACCTACCTGCAACAAAGTTGTAAGTACAGTTCACTTTTCTTTTGATGCTTCCACACATTATATCTATGTTGAGTCATTTCTCAATCTGTCATTCAGTTAACTGATTGACCCCCATAAGCGACATTTGTCGCCTTTGTTGTTCGGTTCTATTTCCCCATAAGCGACAATTGTCGTCCACCGCACAAGTCCTTATTTCCCCATAGGCGACATCTGTCGTTGCGCAGAGATGACGTAATTCTCCAGGGTAGTGTTGATGGTTGAATGGTACAATGATAATGTATGAAGAGCTTAAAGAATTCGCTTTCGATTGGTGTCAAATGTTAATAGGGTGTTAGTACTATATTGCCCTTTTAATGCCAGCAGGTCAATTTTGTTGTGACTGAGGTTTGTTTGCAATTGCGCTAGGATCAGGGACGGTCTACTTTAAGATCCAAGATCCAAGATCCAAGATCCTAAGATCCAAGATCCATCATCCTGTGTGGCTTCGGAATTTAAGATCCAGGTTTGGAATTTAATATCCACACATAGGAATTTAAGATACAATTTATTCAGAAACTTCCAACCTTTGACGATAGCGAATCAATTATGGGCTTCGCCTTTTATCCCTATTTGGATATTGTTCATTTCTAAGCTCTGGGGAGATTTGTGAGACCTGATATGCAAATCTTTCACCATCAACGTTAAAAGGGACCTATTTATATGTTAAATATTGCACAGTGTTTTGAGTTTTAGTCAGTTTTGTCCCCGCTTGAAAATAGGGTAAGTATTTCGAACCGTTTCCAATCAAGTATTCAAAAATCATACTGCCTACTTTTCCAAGCATTACTTTGGTTTTTCTATGTAACCTCCACGCGCAACGATGGTGTGAAAAACGAAAAAAATATACATCAAGGCGGATTTCCAGGGGATTTCTAGCCTGCGCGCAGGCCAGGCAGGCTACGCGATTTCCAGTCAGTGGAATTTTCCAAGACGACGTTACTCTACACTCAATTTTTTATAAGAAACCGCTAAAAAAAATCTGTAGGCTCAATTTTTTAAAACTTAAGAAACTACCCTACCTGAATTGAAAAGCTAAGAAACTTTTGTTATTTACAGCTTTAGTTTTCCAAGGTCACATGAAAATGTTTTGACACTGTACGGTAATAAAATGTTTTGACATTATTTTGAGTGCGAATTATGTTATAACGTGTTTTGAGATCGTTACTATAAGTACTTTGGAAGCCCTTCCAACAAAAACATATTGTCTCTACACTGAGGGCATTAACAATATAAGAAACTCACAAGGAACTTTTGGTATCAAAATGAGCGTAAAATTTAAGAAACTGCCTACCAACCCCAGACCCAAGTTTCTTATAAAAAAATACGTGTATGTTGCAGCACGTTTTGAGATCTTACTTAGTAATTTGGAAACCCTCCTAAGCGAGATCTCGGGTACTCAATAGCAAGATCTCGCCTAGGAGGGCTAGCCCTCAAGGGCGGCGTCAGGGGGTGGATATGTCCACCCCACTTTTCTCAGGTCAGTATTTATTCGCAAGCAAAATCGATGCAAAAAACATTAGGTATACCTTCTGGCAATCAATTCTATCCCTTGTCCACCCCACTTTTTCAGGGCTGGCGCCACCCCTGCTTGCCCTCCTCTCATGTAAACGAAAAACAATTTTATAAGGTATTATACCAGAAGGTTAAGATCTCGGCAAAGACGGCTAGCCCTCCTAGGAGGGCTAGCCCTTCTCCATGTAAACAGCACCTTAATAAAGGACATTCTTAGGATATTATTACTTTATTGTCACTTGCTTCCTGTATCATATTGTCCATATTGCTCAGAAGGTGCTTGAATACACGTATTTTTTTTTCATAAGAAACTGTTTATAAGAAACTCAACTCTCAGATCGCCAACAAGTTAAGAAACTCCAGTACTGGGAAAAAATTAGGTAAGAAACTATTTATTTTAGTCAAAGAAATTCTCAGCATCTTTTTACTTTATTTTCACTTCTTTCCAGTATCATATTACTTGGAAGGTACTTGATGTCTAAACATTGGAAAGGCTTCAAAAACTTCGTTTTGAAATGTTCACGAGGGCACAGGAAGTAAACATGAAGATTGTTATGGAAGTCGTAAGAAACTCGTAAGAAATTCCGAGTACTGAAAATCTGATAATTTTAAGAAACTTTCAGTACTGGCTCAAATTCTTAGTTTCTTATAAAAAAAAATACGTGTAATGTCTAAACATTGGAAAGCTTCAAAAACTTCGTTTTGAAATGTTCACGAGGGCGCAGATAGTAAACATGAAGATTGTTGTGGAACCTTTAAGAAACTCGTAAGAAACTCTGAGTACTGAAAATCCGATAATTTTAAGAAACTTTCAGTACTGGCTCAAATTCTTAGTTTCTTAAACAAAAAAATACGTTTATTGAGTCTATGAAACCGCGTCTGCTGGGGGCTTTCTCTTTGACAAAGACCATTTACTTTACAAGTTCCTTACTGTGCTGTCTTTTTTAGAAACCAGTTTGGAGAGTGGACAATGAGTGTTTTGAACTACACTCCTTTCTTTATGAAACCAAAGATGAAACCGCTTATAAAAGACTGTAGGCTTAATTTTGCCAATTTTCGGAAAACCGAAAACTAAGAAATCTGTTCTCAGGTCTGAAATTCCGATCATACATCTTAAATTCTAAAATGGATCTTAATTTCCGATGCGTGGATCTTAAATTCCAAAATTGGATCTTAAATTCCAAACTCGGATCTTAAATTCCAAACCTGGATCTTAAATTCCAAACTCGGATCTTGAATCCGATGCATTGATCTTTGGATCTGTGGATCTTGGATCTTAAACTAGACCGTCCCCTAGGATCATGGCTGTTTCTATTGGAGGGGTTTTTAGAGAGAGTTCCCATGGAGAAAAGTCTTATGATTTAACCAACGAAGATTTTAATAGGAAGAACAATTCGCATATCGAATTTATTGATGTATTATCATCTGCAGAAAGTGTTTTTGAGGAGGGTGAAGTGAAGGTCGGGATGCAAAAGCAGAAACTCTTGGCGGTAAACAAGACTCGTAAGTTTAGGCCCGTTCTTAGTGGAAATCCGTGCATCTTAGGTGGCTGGGAATTTTTAATTTTAGACTCATTTTAAAGCCTGTCATTCATTCATATAGACTCATTCATATCTTTTACATATATTCTGTATTTTGCGATGGAAACTGGCTTGATCTTTTACAACAGTCCTGTGAAAACCGCTTGGTGAGAAGGTCATAGTAGGTGATGATGGATATTGAAAATCCGGGGATAAAGCGCTCTCTGTCAAAATATCTCATGTGGGTGAATGAGTTAAAATGCAATAGGCTTCAGAACTGTTTACTCCATTTCTTGTGGTTGCATATCCAAATAAATTTAAAGAATCGCACCCAAAATGTCAGACGCAGGGCTTATTTTCGAAGAGAGAGCACTGCAACTGACTTCATGGCGCCCGTTAAGTCACCTGTGAAACTCTGTGAGTTCTCTAGGCTATGCATTATTTGGTTAGAGGTGACTAAGGTCAAGAATGAGAGGGTTAAAAGAGGGAGTGAAATTAACTTTATTTAGAAATCATTTTTGATGAAATTAGAATTTGTTATGTTACTTCTGAGGAAAGGACAAATATTTTGGTGAATTAACAAGGGGTTTGGTAGATTTTAATGTATGAAAAGTCCTATTTCTGGGGTGGTCCTTCTTGGGTGGGGTGATAGGGCCTAAGTTAGGCGTTCCAGACCCCTCCTTATTCGAGGGGTTCCAGTATGACAACAAGCAAATGCATGATGCAGATCCCACTGTGGGGTTTGTGGCATGAATCGAGGAGCCTATTCAAGGTGAGTTTCTCTCTAAAATTCTTTTTACTTAGCCGCAAATCTTTGTTTAATGAAAGTGGTTGAGGTAGGGCGAACCTCCTCTGTAATTTAACCAGGTTGTGTTACGCGTGACAATCAAGAAAGAAACACAGATAGCTGTCACTGAAGAAGAGGGACTTTCATGCAGTAGCGTCGAGAGGGGGGGGGGGGGGGGAGGGGGAGTAAAAGGTCCAGGGCCCGGGCCTGGAAGGGGCCTGTAAAAGTCTCAATCATAAAAATTCATTATTGTTATAGAATCTCTTTATAGCGCATTTTTATGACAATCTATCTGCCTTAAAAGTGTCGTGACAATGCCCTCTTTTAAAAGTTGTCACCTCCTAAAAATGAGGGTCAAATACTCAGAATCAAATAAAAAATTGTAACTTTGAAGTGTTTGTACTGCTCTCAGAGTATTGTGTACCTTGCCCGTGACAGCTGCATCTGCAGAGCGTTCCTTCAGCAAGCTCAAGCTCATCAAAAATTTATGCTAAGTACAATGACTCAGGACAGGCTGACAGATCTCGCAGTGTTGAGAATTGAGAGTGAAGTTGCAAGAACCGTTGACTTTAAGGACATTATACATGACTTTGCAAACATGAAAGCCCTTAAATCATTATTGTTTTGAGTGTTACAAACCGTTGTATTGATATTTTTATCTAACTAAGACAAAACGACATAAGCGTACGGGAAGATAAAATCTGGGAAGATTGCCCGATAAAAAATCCATTCTTTATGAAAATTTTGCCTGCCTTAAGGCGGATTTTCGCCAGAATATGGCCGATTTTTATAAATTTTTCAAACTTTGGAGCGCTGTCGGCAACCAGACTCTTGCTAACCCGCGCCTATGCAAAACGATCTCCTTTAATCAATTCCATTTTTGCATAACATTGACATGGAAGTGTTTAAGCAATTGTTTTGAACTTTTATTCCTAAAAAGGGCGTTTCCCTCCGAGAGTCTGAAGGGCGTGGTCATTATCAAATCGGGGTACCATTTAAAAGAAATCGCGGCACCAATTTCAAAAATAAGAAACACTGAATTTTGGCGGTAACGCCACCCCATAAAAAGCCACATGTTAAAGGAAAACTCCGGGATAATTTTGACTTGTGTTACTTTAGGAGATTTCAAGGTGCTGAATTCATTTCTGAAATAATTTTTGCAAAATTCCTCACAGATTTTGAGTTATCAGCCCTCAAAGACCATCCCGAGTCCATTTCCGAGAAAGCATGGGTTTGATTGCGCTTTTATCCCGCGGGCACTGTGACGTCATATGAGATCAGTGGTTTTGAGCAATTAGACCCATTCAAGTGCGTTGACTGTGAGATAACAAGAGATCAAGGGAAGTTTGTGTGCCTTTGCGACGCAATTTCCCTGATAAAAAGATCTCAAAAGCTTTGAAGAGGAACTGTTTGATAAAGAAATAATCAAAATTTGATTGATCAACGTCGTTTATGTTCGAGATTCAGGAATACGATAGCAGCCAGCAATCAAAAGATGGATTGAAGATGAGAATCCCGATTGATATTGCCATTGGTATGAGACACAACATAGCATGGTAAGCAAGTTGCTCAGGTTTTTTAATGAAAATATATATTTATAATATATTTACTTGGCATCTACAAGAAAAGCTCAAGTTTTCTGATCAATAAATGCCGTTTGTAGCAAATCAGTTTAATACGAGATGAAGGGGAAAGGAAGGACCTGCCTTCTAGGCCATCCATGGCCCTGCTAGTTTCAAAAATTTTTACAACACAACAGAAATGGTCTAGACAGACTAACTCATTGGACATTGTGAAATTTATTTTCGAGAAGGTACTATAAGTCTGTCCAACGAAATATTTATTTGAATTTACCATTCTGCTTTTCAGGTGAAGGTTGAAAATGCCCACAGCATACTCAGACAATAAAGGCAAAGGATAAATCATAGATTGCTGATGATGAAGACTTCAAAGTTATATGTTTAAATTCGCCTATATTTCTAACTATTTTACAGTAATATGGTATTGTAGATTAAATATTCTTGGATGACATACCAACTTTTGATAAAGTATAACTGCATATTACAACTTGCTGCAGAATAGCTATTTTATTCCAAATTCTAATTACTGTTTTGGTATACAGTCCACAGTTAATACTTACAAGCAATTATGTAGTCAGGGTTTCAGCAGCTAAACTTTATAAAAACTATTAAAGGTAATGTGTCCATACAAGTAGGCCTCCCAGAGCAAAGCATGTGATCAATTAAAACTTCTTTTCAAACACACATTACAGCAATTTTCTTTATTCATGTGATCAGTTTGAATAGCAACCAATCATTTGCCGAGAATTTGATGGATGTTGACAGGTTGGGTATACGCTGGCCTTATATATGGACACATTACCTTTAAACTATCTGCCCCTGCCGATTTTAATGGTTTACAGAAGGAGCCTTTGATTCAGCATTCCGCCGGTCTCTTGCCATTTTGGGGTAACTACTCTTCCTGAACCCTTTGCCATGCCATTGCAAGTTAAAAGGGTTAAAGTTAGTTGTTATTTACAATGTGGTACTTCCTGTTTCAAAAAGGGAGAGTAAATGTCATCCTTTCTCTGCCCACCACTGAATCTTGCTCCCACCCCATTGTCTTGAAAACCAAAATATTGCTACTGATTTTTACAAAATTCTCACTAAAAAGGGTTACCCCCTAGGCTTGGGTACCTGACAAGAAGGTGTTGCAGAATAAATCTGGGCTAGTAACAAGGGGTTGGAACAAGCCAGGCGGATGGGTATTTGGTTTATCTAAAAGCCTAATCTGTAAAATTTTGAAGATTTTCCTGATAAAATTTTGTCTTTGGCATCTGCAAGTGTTTATTCTGACATTTGTGAGTTTCTAATTTGGTTGAGGCAAAAGGTGATGGGATCTGCCTGTGTCTGATAAAATACTATTTAAAAATCCAGTTATAAAAATATAACCATCATTTTGCTTACCTTGGGACTCGGGTCCTGATTCTTGGCTAATCCACGACGCCCTTTCTTTGGGCATCATTGTTGTGGGTTGGAGAAACCAGGGAGAATTTCGAAGAAAACTTTGACTCTATCTTCTTTCTTGTGGGTTTTCTCTTGAAAATTCTCTATGATCTGTTACTACAAAGTTTTCATGCCTATCTTCGCCATACAAACTTCCCAAACGCATGACGACTCGATAGGTTAAGTTTTCCTCCTATGTTTGCTGCTATTTGCTAGGCCCAAGAATGGGATCACTTCCTGCAGCACCATCGGCATTCACCAGCACAACCAGTTTTGACCAGTTTTATTTCCCAATATTTCTCCGACTGCCGTCTCTGAAGCAGTTTTAAGGCCTTTTAAGGGCTGCAATGAAACATTTTCGACGTGCAACCCGTAGAAATTGCGATAGCCAAGAAGTAAAGGTGAAAGGAACAACGCACCAAGCATACAAATAGCCCTATTCAAGCTTCTCTTTGATCGCGTGCACGAAAACCAGTGATCACAACGACAACATTCCGAGAACTGTACCGCAGAAAACGACTATTTGAATGGGTGATAACTCTAAAACTATTCGCTATTCATAAAAAATTGTTTTACGATCATTTTACTCAGCTTCAACTACCCCATATAAGCTCATGTCAAAATTATCCCGGAGTTCTCCTTTAAAGGAAGAGAAGGAAAAATGCAGCTCGCGTGTGCCAAAAAATCAGCGTGATATCGCCATAGAGACTGCATTCCATAACCACTGCATGAGTCTTTGGTGAACGATGGAGAGTCTAGAGGTTTAGGCCATGTGTGTGATAAATAATC
This sequence comes from Aurelia aurita, assembly GCA_004194415.1. Taxonomy (NCBI): domain Eukaryota; kingdom Metazoa; phylum Cnidaria; class Scyphozoa; order Semaeostomeae; family Ulmaridae; genus Aurelia; species Aurelia aurita. Next base: position 93,155 of record REGM01000466.1, read on the forward strand.
TGGTAAAGCAATTCATTTCCACGCAATCGTATTTGTCGAAGTTTTGTGAGGCTCAAAGATACTGCACAACAACCTTGCCTCGGTAAGTTTTAATTTTGTTATTCCTGCTGTCAAACTAAACCAAAGACAAGTCTGGTGCAAGACCAGCCTGATCAGTCTTTTGATGGTAGAACCGCCTAAAATTATAGCATAGATATCATAAGCTTGGTCAAGCTTCGTTCCCAATGAAAGCCTTGGTCCCATTAAGTACCGAAATTCGTCCCTTTATAAAGCTACAAATATCGAAAGTTTTTGCAACGAAGACTATTTATTTTATTTTGAAAATTTGGCCTGTGGGGGATAAAGCTAGATATGCAAAGTCTGCAAGACATGCTTTTGTACCTTCTTGTCATCCCATCGTCCCGCCCATCGTGTCTTGCAACTTGCAAAATTGCCTTTATTAACAACTACTACTGACGAGAGAAAACTGTTTAAAAATACTGTAAATTTAGTTCTTGAGGCATTCAAGAAACTAGGAGTAAAATTCCTTAGTTTTATTCGGTTATAAGGGTGAATAAACAAGCCAAACCTGTCCGTTTATCAAGGATTTCATCATGGTTTCATGTATGAAATTTGTACGCAATTGTCTTCACACAAACTCTTGACGTCACAGGGACCTGTCTGACCGCGCAAAATCACCGCTACTTTTCGAAGCAAAGTGGAGGCTGTTCGACCCCATTTTCTGAAGAAACGAGAGTCTAAAGTCGGAAATAAACAACGCCATCATGATCAGCGATTTTTATTGCATAATGTAGGACAATAAAAATATTCGCGTCATATTCACTTTAAGGCTTCTTTGCTGCCATATTTCATATGCATTTCTTAACTGCTCAATTTTTTTAAACGAACAGTCGTCAATACACACACTGCTAAAACATTGCTGCATGACCCGATAAAATTGAAGCTGCACATTATGAAAGTTTGCTTTGATTTTGTACCGGGTGTCCCAGAAAAAACGCAACAGATTAGATCGGGGCTAGTGACAAGAGTTTAGGTTGAATCAATTCCTAATAAGTTTTGAAGTAATCCTCGATAGTTAACTTGAAGATAAATACCTTGTTTGTTGACATCGGTGCATTGAGAGTAGCAATATTAATCTTGAAAGTTCAAATTTGCCTCCACCTCCAAACCAGAGCTTTTAGGTTTTGGCCTATACTGCAAACGCGCTGTTTATGGGAATCTCCTCGATCATAGACATAGCATAGTAGTTGTGAAAAAGGACCCATGCCATGCTTTGGCACACATTTAAATAGAAATTTGAAAGCTGAGAATTGAAAAACATGTCAATGCATACAGTCACCAAGGAATAGCTTTCTTCAATCAAAATGCACCTACAAAAAGCTAATCCAAGAATTAGTGCGTGATCTTTTTTAACGATCTTATCCGTGGACATTAGTTCCCTTGGGCGTATACGATTGCTTGTTTCGTAATAATTCCAAGATAGATGATGCAAATGCATTTCATTCGAACAATGAAGATTGCACGAAATAATCTATTTTCACACCCAAGGGAACCATTCCGATGATGGCTATCTTTTAATAGAAAGAAGTAATTTCAACATTTTGTAGAATGAAGAAAGATGTCTCTTCGGGACTAAATTAGTGAACCTCTTCTGGTTGTCAAGTTACGTTTTGGATTTCTATTCAAATACTTTCCTAAGCACGAGTGTTCTTGTTCCTATTTCGCTATGATTCAGGAGATTCCCGAAACAGCGCGTTTGCAGTATAAGCCAAAACCTAAAAGCTCTGGTTTGGAGGTGGAGGCAAATTTGGATTTT
>REGM01000466.1:116444-130721 GCA_004194415.1 Aurelia aurita
AGATGGCGGCTGTGGTTTTGTGACTTTTAACGGAGTTTGGAATTTTCTAATCAAATCGACCAGATTTGTGGATGAATTTAAGCGTTAGCAGGAGTATATCTTTATTAACTTCATCTGGGAAATTTTTATCACCATACAATAAAATCTGCATTAGAAGATTATTTTGACGATCGGTATGTCCATATGGTCGTATTAAAGCGAAAACTCCAGCGAGCAGATCTCTACGTGGTACGGTACTGCAAGGGAAGGGCAAAGCAACAAAAAGTGTTCCGTATCCTCAATACCATCGTTCGTAGGGCACGTCGGATTTATGGTATCCCTAAAGTTGTTCTTGAATTTGTGAAAATTCAATTTACTGAGACCAACCCTGAGTTAGCACGTGTTATCCTCTTGGGAGGATAAAATATCCGAGAATATTGTTGTTATGTTTCCAGGGATGGCACTTTCATCCTCCCAAAGGGATAAAACGTGCTAAAGCATGTACAAGTCATTGCTATTTAGGCAGAAATATGACGAAAATTTGGTCGTGGTTTCATGCCGTTTTTGAAGGTTTCTTGGAGGGGCTTTCTTGAGAAAATCCCTCCTAAATTCAGAAGGGAGTGGCCGATTTCAGTCTGGTAAAATTTAGAATTTATTTGAACATGTCCACTATTAAACAATATATTTACCAATATTATTGCCTCGATATCCAGGGAGCAGTGGCCTTTCAAACGGGGAGTGTTTTTTCTGACTCACCCGGTATACTATATGCAATCTGTACTGTCTTTTTCTTTTGTTAATTTGTTGTTTTTGTATAAAATGTTATTAATTTTAGTATTGCATTTATTTGTATTGTAATTGCTTGTAGAATTGTATGTAGTATTGATTGATGATCAAATGAAACTGAAACTGAACTGAAACTGAGCTTCCATTTCTCAGTCAAGTGCAGCAACAGACCTTCAGTTCTTCGTCCTTGCTTGTAACCCCATTGATTTGGATGAGCTATACCTGAAGAACCAATGTGTTTATCAACAATTGAACAAACTTGACCTTCGGCCAATTTGCTCGGAATGCTCAGAATTGACAAGGGGCGACAATTCTCTCTACTTTGTTGCATACCCTTTTTGTGGATGGTCTTCATTTTAGCTAATTTCCAGTTGTTCGGGAATTTATTTTTTGAGAAACTAGCTTGTATGAGTTTCCTTATTCCTTCTTTGCCACCCTCCCCTGAGATCCTTGATATTTTAGATCCAATTCCATCATGACCAATGGCTTTATTTGGTTTTAAAGAATCAAACTGTTTATTAAGTTGTTTCTCATCGATCTCTAGTTGACAGTAAGTTGGTGTAATTCTTGTGATATAACTGGCATCCTCAGCATTGTATTCGCTACCTAGGCCTTCTGGCAGCTTTTGACCCATTTCTGTAAAATATGTGTTCATTAAGGTAGCTTTTTGTTTATCATCAAAGACAAGTGTCTTTTGATCATCCCATATTGGGCATATTCTTTCTTCTTTCTTTTCAGGTTATTCACCGTCTTCCAAAATTCTCCACATGTATTTGCAGCAGTAGCAAATTGCGCTCTCTTTTATTCACGAGTTTTCTATTCTCCCTTGTAACCCATGGCAAATTTCTTGATCTAACCATCTAACCTTAGATGTTCTAATCTTGAGTTGGTCTTTGACAATTCCTTGGAATAGTGACTCAAAGGCAAAGACAGAATCTTCCACTTCGTCAAAACCGTTACTTATCCACCATGGAGCTAGGTTCATTTCTCTTTAAATAACTCTTCATTTAGGTTTTTAAAGTTATATGTTCTTTTGAATATTGGTTTTGACTTTAATTTTTTAGTATTTAGGACAGCATAAACAAGATTATGATCAGAAACAGGGAATGAAAATGTTCCTGATTTTGATATTTTGTTTACATCACTGACAATTATGACATCTATGATGGTTGGGGTGTTTTCTGTTATCCTTGTTGGAAGGTTGATAATGTTCTTTAAGCTGAATTGATTGATGACCATCAACAGTTTCTTTCCAAAGTAAGTTTGCTCCTTGGCTTTACTTCTGAATAGGAGATCAGAATTCAAGTCTCCAAGTAGCATAATATTTTTCCTTTCTTATCCAGATCTGATCTAGGATGCTGGTCAGTTTTTCATAAAAATCTACCTTATCAGGTGGTCTGTATAGTCCAGCAATTATAAAGTGTTGAGAGTGGATGTGCAGGTCAAGCCATACTGATTCAGTGCCTAATTTTTCAACCTTGCCTGCCTCTGTTATATCCAGGTCTTGGTCAAAGTAAATGAGGCATCCTTGTAACTAACAGCAGCTACGACGCCCCAAGCAGACCACTTATCGAAGAGCTGGGTTAGAAGACCATTCAGGAACTCATTCAAAATGAGTTTGAAACAATGGTCTTCAAATCCCTAAATGGGTTGGCTCCACAATACTTGTGTAACCTCTTCACAAAAAACTCAGAATGCTCCTCCCGTAGCCTCCGCAATACAGAAACGGACCTGAGGCTACCTATGAAAAAAACAGCAAATGGACAAAAATGTTTTTCTCTCAGAGGAGCAAAGTTGTGGAATGGCCTCTCAGCTGAGTCAAAGCAAGCATCCTCCCTGAGCTTATTTAAGCAGTTGATTCAGGGTTGAACTCTTTTCTTTTAACTGAACTTTTAACATTGTAAATAGGTTTTTATATTGTAAAATAGGTTTTAGTAATAGTTTTTAATATTAATGATTTTCTGTAATTTAGTTTTATTTTATGGGAGGGCCCCTTGAAAACCAGCACTTGTGCTGAAGGGCTACCCTCCCCCTTAGATAAATATATGAAATATGAAANATTGATGACCATCAACAGGTTCTTTCCAAAGTAAGTTTGCTCCTTGGCTTTACTTCTGAATAGGAGATCAGAATTCAAGTCTCCAAGTAGCATAATATTTTTCCTTTCTTATCCAGATCTGATCTAGGATGCTGGTCAGTTTTTCATAAAAATCTACCTTATCAGGTGGTCTGTATAGTCCAGCAATTATAAAGTGTTGAGAGTGGATGTGCAGGTCAAGCCATACTGATTCAGTGCCTAAGTTGTCAACCTTGCCTGCCTCTGTTATATCCAGGTCTTGGTCAAAGTAAATGAGGCATCCTCCTCCATGTCTGTTTCTATCACAGCGCTTCATTTTGTATCTATCTATTTTGAGCAAACTGTCAGGAATTGTTTCATCCAAGTGAGTTTCAGTTATAACAAGGATGTGAAACTTACATTCCTGAAGAAGCATCACTATTTCATCCACTTTATTCAGCAGCCCTCGTTTGTTGATGTGGGCAGTCTTGATACCCTGGTATTTAACTTTGTCTCTCAGCTAATGGTACATATCTGGCAGATTCTTATTATTATTCATTTCCTGATTTAAGTTTGGAATTGAAAGATTTGGCATGAATCCAGCATCTGTGGTGGGGCATCTGTTGACATCTAAAAATATATTAGTGCAGGATGGGCAGTGCCAAGTATAGTTGGCTTGCTGTTTGAGCTCCTTGTATTGTTTTACAGAGACGTTGCCACATTTCGGGCCTATATGGCATTGTTTTTAACAACCAACACAAAGCAAGGCTCTGTGAGTTGATGCAACTGCTTTATGACAGACAGAACAAGGAACTTTAATTGGACCAGGATTTGATTCTATGTCTCCAGCAATTAGTAGCCGATGTGCAGCATCATTTAGGATCTGGAAAGTTGCTGTATGTTATGTACATTATTGTAATAACTAAATCTGTTTTGGCAAAACTTTCTTCTTGGCTTCAGACTTAGGCCAAAATGGCTCCTCGAATGTGACCACACGTTTGCTTGCAAAAAGCTGCTTGTTTGTGAGCCTTGGTATGGCACATTATCTTCCTGTCTTTGTCTTTTCATGAGTAGACTTACAGGATCCAAAAACACAGTGGTTACAAGTAAAATGGCCACTAGTAAGCCATGGTAAGGAGCCGTGTGAGAAACACGTCTTCCCTCCATCTTTAATTGCAATACTCTCTCATTGTATTGTGGTAAATGATACGGGATCACTTTTTATATTTCTTCCATTGTCGCCCACTGACTCGTTGCAGCGAGAACTTCGACAGAAAGGTTCTTTGACCTCTCACTTAATTTTCGTCGAGCTAAAGGTTTGACCACCTTCTTCCCTCTATTGATGTACACCTCAGATACTGCAAAATTTCCGAGCACTGTTGCCGACAAGCCACTGGACTTGTGAAAATCAATCAAGTCTGTAATTGCTTGAAGTTATCCAAATTGCGCCGAGCTGCCTAGGCCCCATTCTTTCCCAATATGTTCGATAAACTTGCAAATGTGTTGAGCAGAACCAATGCAGTAGTCTGTGTGCAGTGGCGAAGCTGGGTGAAAATGGTTGGTCATGCTCTGCGCCGAAGGCGGTGGATGAGAGAGCTTTTGCGCCACAATTTTTTTGGGCCACGCCCTTTACTTTGCTGGAAAACGCCCCCTAGTGAATAAAAATAGGGGTAACGCCCATTGCTGGAGGGACTAAATAATATCTGTATAAAGAAGGCAAACTCTAATTTTCACAAAGTTTGACAAAAATTAAGTTAGCATGCTTTTGTTTTATAGAAAATTAGGCCAGGCCAATTGTTACCAGCAATCAGGTATTAAAGTCACCAAAGACATCATCTTGGCAATTCCATTGATCAACAAGGTTAAAAGCAAACATGAAAGATTACTTGGAAGTTCCCCTGAGAAAATTAAAAGATTCTAATATTTGTATTGTTGTTTCGTAAAGAGCCCAAGATGAAAATATAGAATTTACAATCACAATTGACAAATAACAAAGAAGGGATATGAGCACCACTTTACTTCGGCCAACTTTAATTAATTGCAATCAGTTTTGATCATAATGATTGATGTTGGCACTTCAAATCGTCTATTCTCCTCACTCTTGAAACATAGTCGTGCTTGAGATAACGCCCACCCTCCTCGTTGCATCGAACGTTGTTCACATTTCATATACCTCATAAAAAGTCAGAGAGACGGATCCCTGCAAAGTAGAGCACATACATAGGCCTGCAAATTAGAGCACATACTGTTTTCTACGCTACCCATTATTAATTATTAGCTAGTTGGGCCTAAAGTCAATGCTTACCAATAAATCCATAGAGCTAGGCCTAATCCTTATTCGCATGGGTTCTGAGCTTGTTCGAACATTCCATATTTGGTTGCAAAAAGGAAACTTGGGCTTCTAACTTGCTCTGCTAGGCCCAAACAAACCACAAACCATTAGTCACAACTCAGACAGTGCAGTGAAATTGACAGACGACACGATGTGCTTCTGCTCAGCAACAGTCCTCGAAGCAAAAGACTTTCTCGATAACTGAGACACAATATCTCGATCAGCAATAACTCCTTGAGCATGAAGTTGAGCCATAATTCCTGCTTAATTTTCGAAAAAGCGTACAAATCGGCTAGGCCTAATACACGCTTGTCACTGCTTGTGACAGTGAAACTCACGAAATGACACAGGCTTGCAGTTGCAGACTTCAGTCATGCCTTCAGACATCAGCATGCCAAGGTACAAATTATTTGCAATGGACTTTCTGGACGAAAATATTCANTGTGACAGTGAAACTCACGAAATGACACAGGCTTGCAGTTGCAGACTTCAGTCATGCCTTCAGACATCAGCATGCCAAGGTACAAATTATTTGCAATGGACTTTCTGGACGAAAATATTCAGCTAATCAAAACGCACCATTCATCGATAAAGCAGGAGTAGGTTATGATTATCATTACGATTAGGTCCTGCCAATGAGGTCATGGCACGACCAAGCATTGTTCTTCCCTTTTGTCTCAAAAGAGGACTGTTTTGTTGAGCATGACCAAACATAGGGTACCAGTCTTATGGGCATGACTATATTCATAGGCTTGTATCCGGTTGGTCATGCTCAAAGATGGATGGATGCCCTTTGTTTGGTCCTGCTTTTAGCATCGAATCTCATTGGATGAGCTGGACTGAGCACGGGGAACATCATTGGACAAGCCGGAATGATACGGGGGGGGGCATTCGATCAATCTTTGTATTTCTGAGCAAGTTAGGGGACACGAAACTGCTTTTTCGTGAAGAAAATAGTATTTTTGGTGATTGAAAAAACTGTTATTTTTGAAAATGTTTGATCATGCTGAGCATGACCAGCATGAACTTTAGCTTCACCACTATCTGCGTGCTCTTCAGTAAGCTCCTCTTCGTCATCCTCACTGCAATTTTTCAGAAATTTCATCACTCGTATTCCATGTTGTGCCGCCTGAGATTCTAACATTCCCCCTCCGCAAACAGTACAAAGCCATTCAATGTACTTTTTTCCAATTCCACTCGAGATTGAGTAATAAGGTCCCTTCGTTGTGTCTGCACGCTTTTTCAACCCATCCCCATATTTCGAAGCCCCAGAGCTGCTTTGTTGTTGCTTGATGCCCTTTTAGATCAACTTCTCGCTTGGCTTCTCATCAAAGTATTAATACCATCTATGTTTAGTGTCCACATGTTTTCTGCAGCCCCTCTTGCTGAAAAATGTTCGATTCTCACATCATTTCACTGGGCAAATGTACGTTTTATCTTTCGATTCTCTCAAAATTAACGTTCTTTTCTGCTGCCTCGCGCCATCCACCCTTGACCAGTCCATATCTTTCAACTGAGTTGTTTACAAGCAGAGTTCATTTTATGCAAAAAAGCAAGAAATTCCTTAGCAAAAGCGCCCCTATTTGAGCAATATCAAGGCTACTGATTGGCCAAATTTGAATTTGAAATTGAATTAAACGTAACTGAAACATTCAAAGTTATTGTTAAACTCTATTTAATAAGAATTCTTTACAATCATAACATAATAGAAAGAGAAAGAATTTAGAAGAGAATAAGAAGGAATGTTACAAAATGGCACTTTTACACATCTCAAGGGAACTCTGTGGCAACAGAGCATCTAGACTGATCATCTTGGACATTGTGTGATGAACGCAGCGTTCCATTGAGACTGAATGACTCAGATAAAAAACGAGTAAAAAAAACCAAATTACCAGGAGTTATTATAGACGAAGGGCTTAACTGGGAAGAACAATTCAAAACTGTCAGAGGAAAAGTACGTGGAGGCCTAACATCTTTGAAAAAGCTGAAAAACATCCTCCCGCAATCTCAGTTAAGCAATGTATATCGTGCTCTTATAGAAAGTCACATGCGATATACGGATGTTATTTGGGGTAGCCTCTCAAATTCAAGAAAGGAACGTCTTCAACACAGAGCAACAATGGTTAAATAATTTCCTACATGTCGAACAACTTATTACGTTTGATCGTGCAGTTATGGCCTATAAGATCATGAACAGACTCTGCCCAGAAAATCTTTGGAACAAATTCCAACCAAGATCACAATACTCCGGTTAAAATACGCGATTCTGTAGAGATCTCCAGATTCCAAGGTACAATCTAGAGTATGCCAAAAAAGGATTTTCCTACTCAGCTCTTAAGGTCTGGAATGAAATCCCTATAAGTATCAGGGAGCTTCCCACCTTGTGCCAATTTAAAAAGCAACTGAAAATACATTTGACGAGCTGAAAGCCAATTAAACACGACTCCCTGGAAGAACAGCACCTGTAATTAGCTTAGAAGTTTTTTTGTATATGATATTAATTAATAGAACTTTATATTTTTGTATTATTAAATAGTAGCTGAAGGGATATTGTGTATAAATAATTTAAAATAAAAAAATGAAATGAAAAAAATGAAAATGATCAAAGTGATCCCGGCAGACCTTCTCGACCAATCACAGTGATCAGAGAACTGGGAGTTCCCTGCATTTCAGTTCCTTACGGGGAGGAAAACTCAATTCAGTTCAGTTCAGTTCATCATCATTTTAAAATTCCACTACATACAATATCATAAACACAACAAAAAGAAAACTGAATCAAATTTAACTAAAATACAACCAATGATACAAAATAAATAAACTAAGGATGGAATTACAATATTGTACGCAGGGAATTTCTTGAGGAGGAGCTCTCTCAGTAGTTAAACTAATCGAGGAGAGAGCACCCCCTTTTTCATAAACATAATTAACTAATTGCTTGCTCTAATCAGCTTCATATAAGTTGGTTCATATAGATAAAAATTGATCGAAACAAAGACAAAACTTCTTTATAATCAGCATTGGTGATATTTTTCAAAGAGAAAAGCTTTAAGCCTCTGGCGAAAACTTTTGACAGATGGTGATCTTTTTATATCTATGGGAATTTTATTCCAGGTTTTTGCACCACAGTAACGCACTGACCTTAGGCCATATTGCAAGGTATTTTTTTGAGTTAAGAAAATATAATTATTTTCAACTTGACGAGTACCATACTGATGAACAGATTCCACTAATTCAAAGAAGTTATGAAAACAGGTAGGAGAGAGTTTATTAACAGACTCATACACAAAGCTAAGCAATTTCAGCTGAAAAAGATCATGTAGTTTTAAGATCTTTAAATCACGGAAAATAGGATTAGAAGAAGAAGTAAAATGTTCAAATGCCATAGCCCTTAAAACCCTTTTCTGTAACAAAAAAACTGGGTTAGTATAAGTTTCATAAGTAAGACCCCAAACTAAAATACCATACTGGAGAAAAGATGAAAATAAAGAGTTGTAAAGATGGATTAATATATCAATGGGGAAGTAGTGTCTTACTTTGAAAAACATACCACAAGTTCTAGCAAGTTTCTTGGAAAGTTCAGTCAAATGATATTTCCATGTAAGATTTTCATCTAAAAGTAAACCAAGGAATTTGACATAACATGTCTTTTTGATAGGAAGATTTCCCATTTTGATATTGATTGTTTCAAGGGTAGAATGCTGTGGAGACTTAAAAATGATAAAATTAGTTTTATCTATATTTAATGATAGTTTATTAACATCAAGCCACGTTTTCACTTTTTTCAATTCTTTGTTAACTTTTTTAAGCTTATCAAGATTATCAGCTTCATAGAAAATATTAGTATCATCAGCAAATAAGTAAAAAGCTAATTTAGAGGATGAGCGAGGTAAATCGTTGATATAAATTAAGAAGAGAAGGGGGCCAAGGACAGAGCCCTGTGGGACCCCACAGGTCACATTGAGATAACTAGAGTTGGCTCCATTCACAGAAACATATTGCTTCCTTTCAGATAGATAGGATTTAAACCACTCTAATGCTGTTCCTCTAATTCCATAATGTTCAAGCTTTGTTAAAAGAATATTATGATCAACAGTGTCAAATGCCTTTTGCAAATCAAGAAAGATACCACAACATAATTTCCTATTATCCAGCGAACTCTTGATGACTTCAGTTAAACTAAGTTCCTTCTGCAATTAATGGTCACTAGGGTCATCTGAATTCATTGGGGTCAGAGTCCAAACTTGTGTTCCCTTTCCACTGAGAATTGGGGGCAGTAGTGAAAAAAGCATGGGATGTGGGTCTGATGTATTGTGTTCAGAAGTATATATGTGTATATATAATCCCCTTGATTATATCTTTTGAATTTTGTATATACAAGAGCAAGCGTAAACAAGGCTCTCTCTCAGTGAACAGTAGAATGAATTACAGAGATATATATATATATACCTATATAGTCTGCAGTCATATAGAAGACATAAAAAACAAGATAAACAACCAATTCGCTCAAATAACCTCACGAAAGGGGAACGTAATGCACTTACGTGCTTATCAGAGAGAGATGACATCGTGATTACGCGAGCAGACAAAGGAGGGGCAAGTGTCATTTGGGGGTATTGACGAATACCTCGCGGAAACCAATAGCCAATTAGATAACACGTCGGTCGTTCTACAAGAAATTAGCATTTAATCCATTTCAAGGTTACACAAGGTTACATAAGAATAATCAACAACTCGTTAGATGAAATGCACTCTCAGAATATAATAGATGCAGAAGCTAGAAATTTTAAAGGCTCTTAAAAATGTAAAACCAGCAAGATTCTATCTCCTACCTAAGATTCATAAAAAGAATAACCCAGGTCGCACAGTTGTGGCATCGACAAACTGCCACACAACTAAATTATCTAAGTATGTCGATCATTTCATACAACCACTTGCACAAAAAGTACGATCATACATACGTGACACTACAGATTCACTACACTAAAAAAAGAATATTGGTAAAATACCCACTAATGCACTACTCATAACTATGGACGTAAGATCTCTCTGCACTAATATATCTCACAAAGATGGCTTATTAGCTCTTAAAAATGCCTTAAATATAAGACCTAACAAAGAGCCAGCAACGGATGTTCTACTAACTCTTATGGGACAAGTTCTCACACTTAATTGTTTTTCATTCAATAAAAATAACTATTTACAGACAAGAGGGTGTGCCATGGGCCCGGTTGCGGCAACTTCACATGCTGTAAAATTCATGGGCGAATTCGAAGAAAAATACATTTACCCCGAAGTAGGCAACGATTGTTTATATTACGGTAGATATATCGATGATATTCTAATAATATTCAAAGGCACCGAAACAAGATTCATAACATTCGCTGAAAATCATTTTTGCTGGAAAGAACCATTGATTCATGCCATATGATGATGTGATATGATTCAAAACCAGGCAGCCCGAAAAAGAGCCAAACTTACTCATTTCTAAACCAATTAGAAGATCAGCTATAACAGGGAAAATAATTTGGTTCCTCATCTACTTGCCAAGAAAAGAAATTTGAAGATCGGCCTTCTAATCAAATTTTGGTGATTTTCAAACAGGGGTAATTTTTGGGGACACCCAGTGCATATATAACAAATATATGGTTCTCTCTTGCATGGGCAGTGAGAGGGTTACCACAATTACATCCTTTACAACATATATCACAAAGGTAAGGTTTCCCTTCAATATAAATTCGTATATTTATCTTGAGTTTGCCATTTTCACTGAATCTTCTTCAATACGCATCTCAAATATACAAGGTATCACAAATAAACGGATAACAGATTTGATCAGGTGCTAGCAATGCCAATTTAGCTCCAGTCAATTCGCAATAAGTTTTAAACTAATGCTGAAAAGTTAACTTGAACACAGATACCTTTATGGCTGATATTTGTGCTTCCAAAGTTGAAATATTTATCTTGAAATTTTAAATTTGCCTACACCTCCCAACCAGAGCTTTGCCGCTTTGGCCTAAGCAAAATTCTTCAAGCACAGCGAATAAATCAATAATAGCCTTGATAAAATTTAAAAAAAATAGATAATATTATAGAGAAATGGCTAGAGCTTACCTATTATGCATTTCTCGATTTTTCTTTAATTTTGATTCTTAATTTCGCTGTGCTTCAGGAATTTGCTTAAGCCAGAACGCCAAAGCTTTGGTTTGGAGTTGAAGTAAAATGTGAACTTCCAAGTATAATATTTCAACTTGGGAAGCCCCAATATCAATAAACAAGGTACCTATGTTCCAGTTAATTTTTCAGGATTGGCTTAAAAGTTATGGCGAACTGATAGGAGCTAAATTGGCATCGTTAGCTCTGATCAAATCTGTTACCTTTGATTCGGGACACCCGGTATATATAAGTCAAAACGAATACACAATGAGCGATTTTACTGTTCGCTATTTTGGACAACTACCCAATGTCCAAAAAAGTACCCTCTTTGATTGGAAAAAAGAACACAACGATAAGGTATCGGGACTTTCCGATTGCACAGCTAAAGTGGTCAATCTTCAACTTAAATGCACATACCTATTGCATTTATAAATCGTTCATCAAACACCGGTGGTACGAGCTCCCAAAGTCAAAATTTTGAGTGCACCTGAAACCAAAGGTTTGAAAAGGGCCTTACCATGATTTGATATCATGAGCATACAAAATCACATATCTCTATGAACCATCATTTTGGGCACACATTAATTATTTATATTCTACTGGGTGCGCCAAAAAGTATACACTTTTGACAGGCAGCGATAAATCGTACACTAAGCCGATCTTAGAGGGGCTCCATCGCCAAAGTGTAAACAAATCTGTAAACACAATTATTGTTTTAGGCACGTGTCCATTGCCTTTTGCAATTTGTTTAGTGACTTCACCCAAGCCATCAAAAAGTGGCTGTTAACAATTCACTTATATCCGAGCAATCAAAAAAGATAGGAATGTTTGGTTTGTTTCTCTGTGAAGCAAAAGAATTTATCTTCAAAAAAACGCTTTTNAGTATAATATTTCAACTTGGGAAGCCCCAATATCAATAAACAAGGTACCTATGTTCCAGTTAATTTTTCAGGATTGGCTTAAAAGTTATGGCGAACTGATAGGAGCTAAATTGGCATCGTTAGCTCTGATCAAATCTGTTACCTTTGATTCGGGACACCCGGTATATATAAGTCAAAACGAATACACAATGAGCGATTTTACTGTTCGCTATTTTGGACAACTACCCAATGTCCAAAAAAGTACCCTCTTTGATTGGAAAAAAGAACACAACGATAAGGTATCGGGACTTTCCGATTGCACAGCTAAAGTGGTCAATCTTCAACTTAAATGCACATACCTATTGCATTTATAAATCGTTCATCAAACACCGGTGGTACGAGCTCCCAAAGTCAAAATTTTGAGTGCACCTGAAACCAAAGGTTTGAAAAGGGCCTTACCATGATTTGATATCATGAGCATACAAAATCACATATCTCTATGAACCATCATTTTGGGCACACATTAATTATTTATATTCTACTGGGTGCGCCAAAAAGTATACACTTTTGACAGGCAGCGATAAATCGTACACTAAGCCGATCTTAGAGGGGCTCCATCGCCAAAGTGTAAACAAATCTGTAAACACAATTATTGTTTTAGGCACGTGTCCATTGCCTTTTGCAATTTGTTTAGTGACTTCACCCAAGCCATCAAAAAGTGGCTGTTAACAATTCACTTATATCCGAGCAATCAAAAAAGATAGGAATGTTTGGTTTGTTTCTCTGTGAAGCAAAAGAATTTATCTTCAAAATAACGCTTTTATTTTTGAAGAAAAGATAAAAGTCTGTGTGATATTGCCTATCAAAAAACTGCAAAATCAAAAAACTGCAAAATCAAAATACTGCAAAATCACCACTTTGACCGAAATTCAACTCTTTAAAGATTGATCATTTTGACCTTTAGTCAAAATCCAAAATAATGATAGGAAATTTGTTTTCGATTTTTCAGCTGCCTGCTTCTCGTGATATAAGCAATCTTCGAAAATTCTGTGTCTAGAAACAGTCAAATAGGATTGAAAAACATCGATCAAACTTTCTAAAGACTGCGTGTCTGCGTGTCTGCGTGCAGAATTTACTTTTCCACTCGAAGGAGAGTCAACGAGGAAATTGCTAAGTCTGCGAATTATTAGTGTTCATTATATTATTTTGTTCTGAAAGCGAAGAGGAGCTTAAATTTCGGAGGCAGCAGGGGGCTTATTCACAAGTCAAATGTCAAGACTAAAAACTTTTACTTCATATTTTTGGAATCAACATACCATTTTTGCAAGTGAAACCCACACATTTGGCGTAGTGTTGAGCCCACACCACACTAAAAGTTTGATATAAATTATGTTAGCTAAAAAATGGAAAATCTTTAGTAACAAATCTTTAGTAATCGTTAGTGTGACATTTTCATTTCTTTCAGTTTAAAAATTAGATTTGCTATACAACATTGGAGCGCTGTCCTTACAAATACAAAACAATCATAGCAAAATGAACAACTAAAATGAGAACTAAACCTTTTTAACCCTAATCCATATGAGGGGGGGGGGGGTGTTTCCCACCCCCTCGAGGTTTTCTTGTAGCGTTTTTTAACAACATCAGCTATGTCCCCAACCTCCTTGAGCTTTACTAATTATCTATTAGCTACATTTTCTTGAGAAAAAAATTTGAACAATAGGTCTCACAGGTCAGGTGGCATGCCCATATTTGGAAGCATGTAACAGCAAAATCATTGTTTTCGATGATTTCAAAGACAAGATTTGATTTATTTCTCGAATTTGATGACATCAGTATCTTTTGTTACGACGTCATTTTGGCCGCCATTTTGGACCAATTAGCAAAATTTTTGAATTTTGTCCAACGTTTTCAATTTAATTGAAAAATGTGTTTCTAATAGAAACACTACAATGATAAATTTGTAATGGATTATCCCCATTTTGCCGCTTCTTTTTCACCCGGGGTAATGTCTGTGCAGTACAGTGGAGGCTGTTCAGTACAGTGGAGGCAGTTCAGTACAGTGGAGGGGTAACATCAGTACAGTGGAGGGATACCATGATTGAGTGTGGGGG
>REGM01000467.1:13598-23618 GCA_004194415.1 Aurelia aurita
GAAGAACAGCACCTGTAATTAGCTTAAATTTTGTTTTCTTTTTATATGATATTAATTAACAGAACTGTATATTTTTATATTATTAAATAGTGGCTGAAGGGATATTGTGTATAAATAAATTAAAATGAAAAAAAAAAGAATCTGACCGATCCCTACTCCCACAATTCCAGGATCCGTAATTCCAACATTCCGTAAAGAAATGCTGAATTTGCGGATCCAGGAACTGTCGGAAAGGGATCGGTCAGAGGGACGTCAGGAAATAGATCTGGGGCAAGTCTAATGATGGAACGAAACACTCACCAATCTTTCCAGAGAGCGACACCATAACTGCAGTTTTATCATGATTGTATTCTATAACGTCAGCTTCACAACCAAAGATCTTATCAATGTACATTTCAATTAACTCTTTCGACGTTTTGAGGCTCAAGTTGGCAATCACAGCAACATTTTCCTTGTAAATTTCAGGTTTCGTTGGCGTTGGTCTTTTAAGAGAGAAACTGATTTGCTTTAGGGTGTGATTGGCTTTTGATGTAACGCGATCTGCAGCTATAATAAGAAATAAAGTACTACCAAATCCAAACATAGCAACAACATCTGTTATCAAGAAAACGTGAGTGAAATAGGAGTGCGAGGTAAATACAAAGCAGCCAGGGGTTGATAAAGAAATGATAGAAAACCAGTCATACGGGTCTTATCGGATGAGTAAATAACTGTACCCATTGTTTGAAAAATCGTACTACAAAAACCATCAAACCGATTTGAAAAAAAAATAACACAGTTGTCTCATTAAGAACTGAACTTAATTTTGAGAATTTGTTCATATTTTACAATACATTACTTTGTTTTAAAATGAAGCATTTATCGAAATCTGAATTCCATGCGCTTTGGCCAGTGACGGAGCAACGGGAGTGTAAATACACCCGCACTTTTCTGAAAATATGGTAATTTAGATTCGGCCAAAAATGACATAAAAACCATAGGGTAGGGGTAGGCCGACTTCTAAGAGACTACATACATTGGCACTTGTGTTCAAGATTGAATATAACTATTTTAAATACGTTCTGATAGGACACATTCGAAGTTTTACAGTTTGTAATGCTAGTTGTAATACAATAAAAAAGCCCCGCAGTGAACTTTCTCAAATGCACTTCATCTGCTGTTTTCTCTCTAAATCTTTCTAAAAAGGGCACATCTCTATGTTCAAAAAGGGCGTTACTTCCCCCCCCCCCACTTCGCAATGGCTGGCGCCGCCGCTGGGTTTGGCCTAAAACAGAAGTGAGTGATTCAATTTAATTCAATTTTCAAAAAGTACAATTAGATCAATTCTTATTAGATCGGGTATTTTTTCTAGTGACAAGAAATCTAAATACCGGGTGAGCCAGAAAGAAGTTCCCACTTTCGAAAATTCGTAGCATCAATAGTACTGGATGGATGAAAGGAAGCCCAAATGGCTAAATAAACGTAGTTTAGGCCGTCTGCATGCGATATGATCGTTCGGTGCAGCAGGAATGAAACCGACTATTTTCAACAATTGGTTATAAACAATTATCATTTACTAAAAATGTGTTTCTTGCGTGTGGTACCATTAACAATGAAACAGAAATATAATATATAAATAATTGCAGTATCATAAAATTATGTTTTATACATCTACGCTATTTTATGGTACTACAATTATTTATATATTATATTTTTGTTTCATTGTTAATGGTACCACACGCAACAAACACATTTTTAGTAAATGATAATTGTTTATAACCAATTGTTGAAAATAGTCGGTTTCACTACTGCTGCACCGAACGATCATATCGCATGCATACGGCCTAAATCATATCTATTTAGCCAGTTGGTCTTCCTGTGGATAAATTTGAATGAATCGAATTCTACTTAACCCTATCCAGACTAGGGGGGGGGGGGCACAAAGTGCCCCCCTAGTGAATTTTTCCACGCGATAACCTTGAGTCCAAGAGTTCTACAGCGATAACCATATTTTTTTGTGACTTTTAGTTTCTATGTAGGAGACATCCTTTCATGTCAATTTCAAAAATGTTGACACTGGTTCAGGGGGTCAACACATAATTTTAAATTGAGTGTTCGGCAAAATAAATACCTTTGCAGCCATAACTTTTGAACCACTTGTTCTATAACAATGAGACGAACATAGCTGATCTCCTCTCAAGATGGGCTTTCATTTGATATATAGTTTGTTGATTTTTGATGACGTCATCAATAATTCGTTGTTGCGCATGCGTACTTGCGAAAAACCATGTTAAGCTTCACTTTTGGAAAAATTAACAATATCATAGNAGTTTTGGAAAAAATAGGGGGCACAATTGCCCCCCCCCCCCCCTAGTCTCCCCAGAGTCTGGATAGGGTTAAAGGCCGAAAGACTGAAGTTTTTAATTTTGCTCGCGTACCTATAAGCACTGAAAATATAGGTAAATTCGATTTTACGGAAAATTTCTTTGTTGCGAAATGTCTGGAAAGGGCCTAAAACACTTGATCAAATCATAAGGAATCTCCTTACACGCAAGGGCATTTCACCTCTCTCAAGAGCTACGGGAAATATATTTTCAAATAAATACTGAGGTTTTTCAATCCCATGGCAATAAATGTGCAGACAATATCTCTTACCAGTGCAAAGTTGTTCTTTATTGTTCTGTGCGAGGAGATTCTTTACGGTTTGATCAAGTGTTTTAGGCCCTTTCCACAGTCATTTTGCAATAATTCAATTTTCGTAGAGTCGAATTTAAACAATTTACCAAACGCGAAAAAAATACTTCAATCTCTCGGCTATCAAGCAGAATTCGATTTATTCCTATCTATGCAGTACTTTTGGTGCAATTTCATTGCTCTATGATACAAAGTTAAACTTGCTTTTTTCTCAGCGGCCTTCTACACATATCGAACATAGCGGAAACAAAAATATAGCAGGGGGTCGGAATGGGCCCCCCCCAGGTCAGATAGGGTTAAACGAGGATATGAAATAATTGCCCAGTCGGTATTACGTCAAAATCATTGAAAACACGAATTTGTTCCCCAAAATTCCAAAATAATGAATTTGCTTTCTATGTTATAATATTTTTTTTGTATAAATTTAATGTAAAAAATTGACAATTACGAATTACCTAACTACGAATGAGCTACCATACAACACTACAATAACGATACCAAGGGGAGAAATAAATCATGACTACCCCAATGCCTTCACATGAAGAACATAAACCTAAAATACAACTAAATATACAATTTCGAAAAGCTACATATAAACTACACTACTAACGATTAAAAACTAATGGATACTATACTAGATTCTGTCTGACATTATATGTCAGGTCAGGGTTGTGATGAATGAAATATTGACACGAGCGCAAACTCGTTCTTGAAATTTTAATTTTGGTACAATGCCTGACATCTAATGTGAAACAGAATTTACAAAGAAAAAGAACATTTATGTTAACCCAATTCGTACTGGGGGATTTTTTGGATACTTTCGACTGGGGGAGGCGCCTTTTTCGCCCCCCTCCCTCTTTTATTCCAAATCTACAAGAGGTATAACAATGAGTCTTACGCCTATTGTTCTTTGGACAATTAGCTTTTGAAATATAACAATGGTAATTAAGTAGTCACGTGATTCGTTGCTAGGCAACCAAAAACAAAGGAAATTCGACAAATTTATAGCTTCTTGAGAAGAAAAATTCTATTTAATTAATTACTCTACAGATTTTCTCCAAAATTGTTGCAAATAGTAGGCAACATATCATAGATTCAAAATACATACTTTTTAGCAATTTTCAATATCTATATTTAGCATAATTAGCTTTAAATTATTCTTTTGTTTTATGTGCTGATTATCTTCGCAGTTTTTGTCCCTTTTTCTACGTAATAAATAAGGACTCAATTTGACTTAAATAATTAAGATGAACCAAATTAGATGCAAGTTGTTTATATTTTACACTTCTTAATTAGAACAATGACGTCATAAAATTGAATGACGTCAGCAAATTTGAAAAAAGTATATATCAAATGAAAGTACTCATCAAAAGCAATCGAAAAGTGTTTGGGATCAATCGTATAAGCGAGGCAAACACTATGGACGTTCTAAGCTTTTTTTGTTGACCACTCTCCAAATATGGTGTTACTGTGGTCATGTGATCGAAGTCAGAACAATGATATGTAGACATTTTAATTGCCAACTTAATTTTACTAAAAGTCACCAAGCCTGGTTGTCATATCTTGCGTGGTTTTAGCGCAGTGTAGCACAGTGTGTTAGGGGGGGGCAAAGAACGGCCCCCCAGTACAAATAGGGTTAAGGGACTTGGTGGCTGCTTAGTACATAACTGAAGTAAGATCTTAATCAAACCGACCAGTTTCGTGGATGAAACGTAAAGTCATTTTTGAGTATATTTCTGTTCAAGTTATTTGAAAGGTCTTGATCACCATATAACAAAAGCTGCATCAAAGCATCATTTGAAAGATTGGTGATTTTCACAAATGGTCGTAATAACTCTACAATTCCAGCGAGAAGATCTTGTCGTTGAACATCAAAAGAAGGGCACAGCAACAAAAAGTGCTCCGTATCCTCAATGCCATCGCTTGTTGGGCACATTGGGTTTATGGTATCCCTAAAATTATGCTTGAATTTGTGGAAATCTAACTTGCTGAGACCAACCCCCAACCCTAAGTTGAGTAAGATAGGATAACCCTATTGGATCGTGAATTCCAAAAAGAGATTTTGCAGGGGGGTGGATTATTGATAAGAGCTTTTTCTTAAAAACAGCAACAGAAGATGCAAGTCTCAATTCCGGCTCAAGACTATTGCATTCCGATAAACAGTGAGGATAGAAGCTATATTCGAATTTTTCTGTCCTTGCCTTTAATCACCCAATGACATCCTGGTTGCGAAGGCGGTACTGCGGCTGATGATGAGGGGGAATTGGACCTACTGTATACTCAGGGCTAAGGTTATTTATAAACTTGTAGAGCAAGGTAAGGCAAGGCGTCTATTTCATCTTCGGGAACTTAATGACTCCTGTGACTGTCCAGAATTATTTTGATGTATTAAGGGTAAGTTACCCCCTGGACATTTACGAAGAGATTAGAATCGCAAAGAGACAAAAAAGACCAAGTATTAGACTGGACATAGAATATAAGCATTAAAGAACTGTATGAAGATATCGGTATGATTTGTTCGAGTTGGAATTTGTTGTTATTTTAAATATTCTTTTTCTGGACAGCCCAACTGCCCGGCTGGGCTGTTACACTCCCAGCCAAGCTCTGTGTACAACTTCTCTCGAGATGTACCCTTCCATGTTCCTGTTACAGCTAAAGCAGCAAAATACTGAACAGCCTCTAGCTTTTCCATTAAATTTGATAAAACGATATTTTGATTGAATTCGCATAATTTAGCAAGAATATGTTAAATAACATCACCATAGCCCAGGTGGGGTCGAACATAGAGCTTATATAATTCGTTTATGGTATGCCTGGGCAGATATTTGGAGAGATATTTCAGCAAACCAATGCCCTTTCTTGTTTTAGAGATGGCAGATTTGATATGAGCTGAAAAAGATAGCTTTGAGTCCAGGATAATTCCTAAATGTTTCTGTTCATTTACTTTCTTCACTGGCATGTCGTTAAAAAGGATCACTGGATGATCAATTTCACTTTTCTTCCTTGACAATTTTAATTCAACAGCTTGTAAATGACATTCTCCAAGTGTGAGCCCACTGACTTATCAAGTCCAGGTCATGGTTCATATCATTGGCAGCTGTACTGGAATCTTCTACCACTGTGAACAATGATGTATCATCAGCAAATAAGTTGACATTGCACTTCAAGCCTGTAGCTAGATCATTTACATACACAAGGAAAAACAACGGTCCTAGAATAGAGTCCTGGGGCACCCCTGCCGAAATATCTCCCCAATTAGAACTCTGCCCATTCAGTACAGTTCTCTGCTTTCGATCCTTGAGAAAGCTTTGGATTAGAAAAAGAAGTTGTCCTCAGACACCACATTGTTTTAATTTATAAATTAGACCATCGTGCCATACCCTGTCAAATTCTTTAGAAATGTCAAGATACACAGAACGAACATCAAGAGGAGGATTACAGTCAAAAGCTTTAAATATTGTATGTGTTATTAAGAGCAACTGGTTCACTGTTGAGTCTCCTGGACGAAAACCTGATTGATTTGGGTTAAGCAGTTCATGTGGTACAAGATNTATAGCTAGATCATTTATATACACAAGGAAAAACAAAGGTCCTAGAAGAAAGCCCTGGGGCACTACTGCTGAAATAACACCCCAATTAGAACTCTGCCCATTCAGTACAGTTCTCTGCTTTCGATCCTTGAGAAAGCTTTGGATTAGAAAAAGAAGTTGTCCTCAGACACCACATTGTTTTAATTTATAAATTAGACCATCGTGCCATACCCTGTCAAATTCTTTAGAAATGTCAAGATACACAGAACGAACATCAAGAGGAGGATTACAGTCAAAAGCTTTAAATATTGTATGTGTTATTAAGAGCAACTGGTTCACTGTTGAGTCTCCTGGACGAAAACCTGATTGATTTGGGTTAAGCAGTTCATGTGGTACAAGATATGAGTAAAGAGAATCGTATATGATTTTTTCAAGTATTTTCCCAAAAATTGGCAAAAGAGAAATAGGACGGTAATTCCCCTTCACATTTTTCTCATTTTCTCATGAACCGGCACTACATTTGCATATTTCCATGTTTCGGGAAATAAACCACGCCTCAAACAATTTGTGAAAATTATTTTAAGTGGAAGATCCAATGCAACATCGCTTAACTTCATCATCCTCGCAGAGATTTCATCCCAGCCATGTTCCTTATTGGGATTAAGTGATCTTTAAGATTTTTATTCCATGTTATTTCTGACCAATTGAGACGAACAATTACCCCAGACATTAGTATAAAAAATATCAAATACTTGCTTTCAAAAGCAAGTGTTGTTGTGTTCCCTCATTCATTTCTATACTTTTTGTTAAATATGACCAATCTTCAGCTCGAAAATATAGTCTCAAATCTTAACCCTATTACTACCGGGGGGGTATTAATAGGGTTAAAGCTCTGAATCAAGAGGTCGGTTTTAGGGCTCGGATCGGATTGGATCGGATTCAGATCGAGAATTTGAGCAAACCCTCGGATCAATTTTTACCAGTCCAACCCAATGCACACCTATAGAACCTACCTTTCATTTCAACATCTTGGTTCTCTTTGATTTCTTCTTCATCAGCAGCAGGTGCAGTCGCATTGACATGTCCTGGCTCCACAACAACATAGTCACTTGACAAGCCGCTCTTTTCTTCTAAACTAGTTGAGTTCTTATTTCCAGGTGTTATGAATGATAGTGGATCCACTTTGTATTCTTCTACCACAAGTGTCATTCCTTTCCAGTTGTAGGTTTTGGTTTTTAAGACGTTCTGTGCATCTAAAAAAAAATATGTCAATAAAGGTACAGTAACAATCTACCTATAAGTGATGCTATAAGAAAATCTCTCAAATCTCTTCTACAAAACAGCGTTCAAGATTTCAGTAAAAAATGTTTGGAGATTTTATAAGATTTTTTTCGAATTCAAAGGACTTTAGCTAAAACTTTGCCCATATACAACTTCGAGCCTGCATGTTTATGTACTTAACTATAAAAGTTTCATAGGGGTTATTTGAACGAAATTTGCAGATTATTGGGGATTCAGGCCCGTAGGAATGGGGGTGGAAGAGGGCTCGTGCCCTCCCCAAATAATTTTGAAAACAATGGTGCTACGTCAGAAGTATAAATTAAATGTATTGCGCTCCATTGTCTTTAGAACAAAAGCCCTCCCCCCAATCTGCAGCTGCTTCCTACGGCTCTGAGACTCAAAGCACAAAATCTACATGCTTTTTTAGCAGTGCATTTATAACATCTACAAAAAAAACAGGATCAAATATAAATCAAGAATATTTATAAATTAAGAATATTTATAGCAATTAGGCAAGCGTTGCAGCTACATATCTTACCACTTCATTGCTGTGTAGTGTTTTAAACATGTGTAACGACGCGACCAAGGCTCCAGAGTACAACACATAAATATGCGGCAAATACGTTTTCTCCCTTTTATCGATTCTCTCTAACTAACTTCACAACTTCCTCTGCACAACCTATCAAACTTTCTCTTCGAATTCTCTGCAATACACAGACAACCTTCTCTTCCTAATCACGTGCTTTCTCTGATGCGTCGCTTGTTTTACAAAATCTTGCTACCTATTCCAAATATGGGGACAAAAACACCTTGAGCAATTTTGTGCGAATGTACCTTTATTAAGCCTGCAATGCAAATGTAATAGGTGATAAGGATTAAAATATTGAATAGTTTATCCTGCACAAACGAAAGTTTCGGTTGATGATTTGTCCGTGTAGGTCGTATATTTCGAAGTAGTAGCGTAGCCTTAGAACCCAACAACAAAATGAGTTCATCTTTCTAGGCTACCCCTGAATCAATCCACCGATGGTTAATGCACACCAATCGCGTATCTTCCTTTTGGTTCGATCGAGATTACCTGCAATAAATATGTCCTCAGTTCTTCGAAAATAAGAGAAGACAGTTATTACCTTCTTCCTTGGCGAACGTTATGACAGCTGAGGATGTCATCTTTTTGAAGTCTTCAATTTCTCCCCCGCCTTGTCTTGAACTTTCAAAATACATCTTCAGAAACTCTTCATCAATGTCTTTCGTTATTCCAAGCAACATCACTTTCTTAGGATCTCTTGCTGAACGTTCATCGAATACATGAACAGCTATCTCGTTGCGTTTGTGTCTGTGTTTTCTTTCAACGATGCTCTTTATCACTGCATAAAAAGGGAATTGACTTGTTTTGATTTAGAATATATAAGTTGAGTAGCTCTTCCGACATTTTTGATTTTAACTTTTCAGCTGAGTGTAAGCTGGCATCCTCCTTAAACGGATTTAAACAATGCATATAGGGCCTTTGCTTTTCAATATTTTCATTAATGACATCTTTTATGCAATAGAGGCTTCTGAGATCTGTAATTTTGCTGATGATAATACTATTTACGCGTTATCTCATGACGTTGAATCAATGATTGCCAAATTAGAAATTGATATCTATAATACACTGAAATGGTTCGATTCAAATTTTATGGTGGCAAATCCAACAAAATTTCAGGTAATGTTTCTTGGTCTTAAAAAGCACCAAAATTTGGTTTTGGAAATTAATGGAAAAGCTATAGCCACCTCCAAAGAGGTGAAACTACTTGGTGTCACAATTGACTCAAAATTGAACTTCAAAAGCCACGTAAAAGCTCTATGCGTTAAAGCCAGTCGAAAAGTGAGTGCATTTGCTAGGGTCGCTAACTATCTAGATCTCCAAAAAGCAAAATTATTGTACCAATCTTTCGTTGCATCAACTTTCAAGTATTGCCCGTTAATTTGGCTTTTTTGCGGAAAAACATCAAATGACAACATAGATAGAGTACACAAAAGAGCTCTTAGGGTGCTACTTGACGATCATGAATCGACATTTGAAGTTTTACTGGCAAAGAACAATGAAGCAACTATTCACATCCAAAACCTTCGTGTGCTTATGATTGAGATATATAAAACACTTAACTGTACTAATCCGTCCTTCATGCAGGAGTGTTTTATCAGAAAGGAAACCAAATATGACCTAAGGACAAAAGATTTATTGCAAATTCCTGCAACAAAAAGTATCATGTTTGGCATTGATTCTATCAAGTTTCGAGGAAGCCTCTTATGGAACAGCATACCTGATTTAATAAAGAGTGCTTCATCAGCTGCTATATTTAAGACCAACATCAAAAATTGGAGTGGAGACAAATGCAATTGCAAGATTTGTAGATAATGATTATTAGCATTTTATATTATATTGTATCATAGGTTTCTTTTCTTGTAAAAATTGTAAATAGTTGGTGTAAATTAGTTCCCATTAGTTAATGTAGAACTAGAACTTAACCAACTTAAAATAAATTGATATTAT
>REGM01000467.1:31143-54393 GCA_004194415.1 Aurelia aurita
TCCCTCTTTTGAAAACGACTAATGGGCAGAAATCATTCTCATATCGTGGTGCGCATCTTTGGAACAGCCTCGAACCCGAGGTTAAGCTAGCGCCCTCTTTATATGCTTTCAAACGTCTACTTTAAAATACGACTACAATGTATTAATTTCTATATTTTAGTTTTGTAATTAGCTTATTTATTTTTAGTTTTATATGAATTAAATTGTAAATTGTAAATTTTTGTCACGGCCCCCTGAAAAGCAGCCTTAGCTGACGGGGTTACCGTGTTTAAAGAATATAAAATGAAAATGAATGAATATAAAATGAATGAATGAATCCCTTGTTCTCCAGACATCTCGTTGAGATATGGCCCAGTTTGTTACATCTGTAGCATCGTGGTTGTGAATTCACCCTCCCTTGATTCACTGCCGTTGTTGGTCCATTGGACACCTTCACTTGTCTCTGTTCTGCCAACGCCGTGTTTCCACATTCTGCTGCAACATGGCCAATTTTATTGCATCTGTGACATCTTCTTGGCACATCTCTTACTGACTTCCGTGCTGCGACGTATTCGTCTGCTAACTCCCCTACCTCTTCTATCGTCTTTGGCTTTCTCTCCTTCAACCAAATTCGCAGCCCAGTTGGCATACACTCAGTTAGCTGCTCCATCACAATAATCTCGCACATCTCCCGCTTTGTTGTTGTTTCTTTATCTGCCCCAGTCCATTTGTTAAACATGTCATTCAACCGAACGCCGAGTTCAGCATAACTCTCTTCTTCTTTCCTGACAGTCTTGCGGAAGCGTTGTCGGTAGGTCTCCTCGTTTATGTCATATCTTTTCAAGATGGCGTCTTTTACAGGCAGATATTCCCTTGCTCTTTTCATATCCATGCTAGCGTAGGCTGACTGTGCTTTCCCTGTGAGAAGTGGCGCCAAATTCAAAACCCATATGTCTCGAGGCCAATTGTACGCTTGCGCCAGTCGCTCAAACGTTGCCAAAAAGTTCTCAATGTCATCTGATTCGGAGAGTCTCTGGAGTTTGGCTGTCTCACATACCTCAGCGTGCTGCCATCATCATCTGATCCATGACTGACAAATGCACCAGATTTTCGCATTCGGTCGCCTTCAAGTTGTTTTCTCCAAATTTATCGGTCTTCTTGCTCCCTTCTCAGCCTTTCTTCCCAAATATCACGCTCCCTTTCTTGCCTCTCCCTGGCGATACGCAGCTCTTCGCGTCTTGCCTCTTCTCTAACCTGCTCTGCAGTCCGCATATCATGTGTTGCCTCACTTTGTTGTCTTCTTAACTTTGTAAATCGTAGCCTCGGCCGCCACGAAAGCGAGACTGTCGCGGAGTAGCTGGTTGTGATTGGATACAGCCACAACAACGCAATAAAATAAACCATTAGATGAAAATGTAGCTACAAACTACCAATTTCACTTCCAGAAAATCATTTGCCTTCTCGCCCACCATGCACATTCGCCATGTGCTCAGTTATCTCATTGACACTACTTACCTATCAATTACGATAAATGCTTCCTAGCAAATACTCATCATAATCATAACCGTTCCTCAATAGAAAGTCGTTCTCGCAGCTTTGTTCAAACATACACTTCTCTCGCCAATTGAAAGCTGTTCTCTTTGTTATGGATCAGATTATCACTGTTTAGTACATCAGTATTTATTCGTCAAGAACCATGGACAAGAAAGCTGATAAGTACGAACTCTTAGTGTGATTACAGGAATTCATTAGGATTACACAAAGGGTTTTCATTCTTACTGTCAAATTGGAAAATCTATGAAGAATACAGTAATACATTTTCTGTGATGAAATTTATTTGACCCGCATTAGGATGCTCCACACCCCAGGGGCCACTCACTAATGTTCACTGACAGGTAACACGTTTTTTTATAAGAAACTGCTTATAAGGGCCTGTTCATAGGGAGAAAGTTTCCTTGGCATTTTGTCGGTGAAGCGGGATTCCCGGCAAGCCGAGATCCCTCCTCGTATAGCTTAACACGAGCGTTCACATAAGAAAATATTTCCCCGGCTAGCCGAGATCTCGCTTGAGCACTACCGGGATCCCGCCTAGCCGAGGAAATATTTTCCCATATGAACAGGTTTTCCCGGCACACTGTGATCCATTAGGCCCATTTTATCTAATAAATGTCAAAACATAAAGTTCCGAATGCCAAATATTTCGGGCTTGCATCATGTAGCATAACCTAGGTGTTAATGTGCTGTAAATATTTCCAAGATTGGTCAACAGAATGCGGAGAGATTGATTTTTAAAGTTGGGCCTAGATTAGACCTGACCTGACCCCTGAATATGCAATGGATCCAATTCCGCAACTTCAATAGTCGCATTACTCTCTTCGCAATCAGGATGCCATTGGACAAATAGGGGCAAGGACAGAAAAGTTCGAATCTAGCTTCTATCCCAATTGCCTACTGAATGGAATGAATTATGTCAGGAGATTAAACTTGCACCATCGGTTGCTATTTTTAAGAAAAAGTTGCTGTCCGTAATCCGCCCCCCTGCTAAATCTGTCTTTGGGATTCATGACCCAATAGGATTATCCTATCTTACTCAACTTAGAGTTGGTCTCAGCAAATTAAACTTCCATAAATTCAAGCACAACTTTAGGGATACCATAAATCCAATGTGACCTACGAACGATGGTGTTGAGAATACTGAGCACTTTTGTTGCTCTGCCCTTCCTTTGACGTTCAACGTCGAAATCTTCTCGCTGGAGTTCATGCATTACTACGACTATTTGGATATTTTAATCTTTCAAACGAGGTTTTGACGCAACTTTTACTATATGGTGATAAAGACCTTCCCAATGACCTCAACAGAAATTTACTCTAGTTGACTCTACAATACATCCATAAATCTGGTCGATTCGATTAAGATCACTTTGGATTTAGTTATACCTCACTCAACCACCAAGTCCGTTTCGTAAAGTCTCTTGTCGTAAAGTCCCGTTTCCTTAATTTATCTCTATAGTAGTAATTACGTGCAGTTGTATGTAATGGGTGGGTCGTGGGGTGTGTCGCTTGTTCGGGAAGTCGTGGCGCGAGGGCCACTCAACCGATTCGGTTTAACCCATCTTCAGGCCTTGACTGGGCCTGGACTTGATTCTGTAAGGTCAGAATCATCCATCTTTTAACCATGCGAATCGGTTGAGTGATCCTTTGGGTACGGCTTTGCGGGCGGGTGTTGCATTTGTCCTGATCCATCCAGTAGTAGTTATCTTTTTGCATGTAATGGCCCCGGGGTTGGCATGGTCTATTGCTCCCTGTGGTATCGTCCTTGTAGTGTTTTTTAGAGTAATTTGTAGGTAGAGTGATTAGTAATTCGTCTTGTAACATTTTTAATGGGATAAATAAAAAAGATTTTACCTTTGTTCACATAACCTGTAGAGGCATGACACTGTTTTGATCGCAGTTTACAACTTCTTGCTTCTAGGCTCAGACTTGACCGATATCTTTCATTCTAGTCTTATTCTTATCCCCTAAATGTGTGCTACAAGGCAACGTTAAGGATTCTCAAATATGTTGCCTTTTTATAACCATTTTTGGACAATTGCATAATGGTACTTTTCTAACAAATTTCTGTCTTCAAAAATAAATTATGAAATTCAAAGCTGAATACAAAAATTTAGGTTTCGCTATGCTCTTCAAAAAAATTTCAAAAATTAGAAACACCTTTGTAGCAAGTTTCTACCAAAGGGATGATGCCAATTTTTACCCAAACAATTTATATCGCTATTTTCTTTTTGCACGTTTGTTACATGATTTGTAAATTTTTTGCACATTTCGTGATAAGAATTAGATAAAGTGAAACGGAAAGCTTTCCCTTTTCTTAAAAACGATGCAAGGTCAAAGGTTTGCCATTTCTTCCTCTTTTAAGCTTGCAAGTGAAACATTTTAACCCTATTTTGGTTGGGGTAGATTTTTTCTGATAACTCCGCAAGGTTAACAATTACAACAACGAAACTCTTTGACTTTTAGCAACTACGTATTGTGCAAGTACTCATAAAGTTTCATTGAAATATTTTGAGAAATGAGGGGGAGGGAGGCAATTTTCCGAGACTGACCCTGTCAAAATCGCAAATTCTCAAATCTCAATTCTCCCCAAAAAAGTAGCAAAATCGCAATATTTTGCCAATTTCTTTTGCAGAGTAGTGTTACTTGATGTATTCTATCATAATTATCATGCTTGGATGGAAATTGCGCTCTAAATTTGATTTTATCTCATATTTCCTGATTTTGGCTGATCTTGCCGCTTTTCTGGACCACACAAAGGAAAATGCTCACGTGAGCAATATCTGTGGCAAATTTTAGGTTACTTTTTATATTTTTGAAAATTACATGCCCGGGGCTATTAGCAGACCAAATCTGGTTGCTCTACCTACTATCAGTCAATAGTTAGGTAGGGGGGGGGTATTTTGCCCCCCCCAACCAAAATAGGGTAGTTCAGATAGCCCAATCACTATAGGGTTAAGGCAAAAATAGTTTTTTGTCACAATTTGTCCGTTTAAGAATTTGTGAATTGTCCTAGTTTTTTTAGAAAAAATACCTTGCGAAATGCCTCAAAGTTTCATTATCATATGGGTTTGTCATCTATGTGAGGTCCGGTCACCTTTGGGCCTTTTATTGGATGTCTTTTAAACTTTAGTGGATAAAACATCCAAAAACTGTAGAAATCAGATTCACAATTTCTAAAATGAAAATAGCCATGGAAATTTTTTGGGTGAAAATTGGTACGATCCCTTTGGTAGAAACTTGTTACAAAGGTGTTTCTAATTTTTGAATTTTTTTTTAAGAGCATAGCGAAACCTACATTTTTGTATTCAGCTTTGAATTTCATAATTTGTTTTTGAAGACAGAAATTTGTTAGAAACGTACCATTATGCAATTGTCCAAAAAACAGTTATAAAAAGGCAGATTATTTGAGAATGTTTAACGTTGCCTTGTAGCACACATTTAAAGGATCAGAATAAGAATAAAATGAAAAAGATTGGTCAAGTCTGAGCCAAGAAACATAAAGTTGTAAAGTGCGATCAAAACAAGGCCGTACCTCTACAGGTTATGTAAACAAAGGCCTAATCTAGGCCTAACTTTAAAAATTAATATCTCCGCTTTCTGTTGACCAATCTTGAAAATGCTTACAGCACATTAACCCCTAGGTTATGCTACATGATGCAAGCCCGAAGTAAATTTGGGATTCGGAACTTTATTTTTTGACATTTATTAGATGCCCTGGATAACAGTGCGGCAAAGCGGGGTAGACTCTTTTGTTTATCGTTAATCCTTTGGCGCCAGAGACAAAGCAATATTGTTCAGTTTCCCCGGCTAGCCGGGGAAACTTTTCTCATATGAATGGTCAATGATCATTTCCCCGGCTAGGCGGGATTATCCCGCTTCACCTGGAAAATGCCGGGGAAACTTTCTCCGTATGAACAGGCCCTAACAAACTCAACTCTCAGATCTCAAAAAAATAAAGAAACTCGAGTACTGGGAAAATATAACTTAAGAAACTATTTGCTTTAATAAAGGAAATCCTTGGCATATTTTTACTTTATTTTCACTTGTTTCCTGTATCATATTACTCGTAAGGTACTTGAGTAATTTCCAAACATTGGAAAGGCCTCGAAATATCTTGTTTTGAAATGTTCACGTGGGCACAGGTAGTAAATATGAAGATTGCTATAGAACCTTTAAGAAATTCATAAGAAACTCTGAGTATAAGAAGTGGGTAACTTTCTGAAAAGCGGGCGGCAGACCCATGGATTGCAAAAACGCGACACTCTGAGCTGCACTCACTTAACATCATTAACAGCTAGTCGTAATTGATAGGAAAGTAGTGTCAATGAGATAACTGAGCACATGGTGAATGTGCATCGTGGGCTAGAAGGGAAATGATTTTCTGGAGGTGAAATTGGTAGTTTGTAGCTACATTTTCATCTAATGGTTAATTGTATTGCGTTATTGTGGCTGTATCCAATCACAACCAGCTACTCCGCGACAGTCTCGCTTTCGCGGCGGCCGAGGCTACGATTTACAAAGATAAATATATATCCAACCCAAAATATGAGTATGTCAGATCTGTATGGCAGCTTCGCTGGGCGCAGCGCTGCAATAACCCAAAACGAATCAATTGCCACCCTTATTTTCAAAGAAGCTGAAGGGCAAAATTCCATCGAACCTATTTAGATTTGAGGGGCATATCACTCCATAAAAATCTCACACGTTTTTAGCAAAATCCTTTTATTTTCAAGGGAAATGCCTAAAAATCTTGTTGTTTTAGCAAATTTTTTACTCGTTTCGAGAGAGTGATGACCCCTCGTTCAGATCATTTCAGATTAATGGACTCACATCTACCAAATTATGTGGCATTGGTGTTGAGTTGAGAAAGATCTAGTGAGTGATCATGAAGATTCTGTTATTGTGGTCTTAGACGCCGAAATAAGAAATTTTATTTGTCCTGAGCTTTGAATAATTCTATTTTCGTAGCACAAATTTTGCATAACTTCGTCAGTGTGAGTCGACTGATTTGAGTCCACACTAGTGAATTCCCCTTCAGCTTCTTGGGAAATTAGGATCGCAATCGTTTTCTTTCATGTATGGTTCTCTTAGTTGGTCTCTAGTTATTCGTGTTTACTATCATTTCGTTTGTCTAACATAAGTGTTGGGGGAAATCAATCTCATTTCGCTATTTCGCTATTTCGTATCGGGATTTCGTGATTTCATGGTTTACAAACAGCCATGTTTTAATGGTTCTTGCGCGTGCATATGATCATGGGGAGCACAGTCGGTGCTTATTGTCCTTTGGCAGGGCATTAGCAAGCATCTTTGATTTCAATAACTCTAAAAATTGGTCATGCAATTTTAATTAGACTTTTTAAAAGAATTGTGCATGGTTAAAAGCTTGCATTTGCAAGGAGCCCCACAAATCTAACAGTATAGCATTTATTTGAAATCAAAGCTGGCTATGTGCCATGAACAAAGTCTAGCCAAAGAAACAATGCTGTGCCTGTGTGTTTTCTTTGCTCTGTCTCTAGATAAACCAATTAACGTTTCCAAAATGGAATTT
The DNA here is from genome assembly GCA_004194415.1 of Aurelia aurita. NCBI lineage: Eukaryota > Metazoa > Cnidaria > Scyphozoa > Semaeostomeae > Ulmaridae > Aurelia > Aurelia aurita. The sequence goes on from REGM01000467.1 coordinate 38,225, forward strand.
CCCTACATGGTAAGAATGATCGAAAGCTCAGAATAAATGCTTACCTTCTATCTTTCCCCCACTTGTGTCAGCTGATGTAGTAGCAAGAGATGAATCATTTTCCTGAATGCAAAATGTAGCGTTTGTAAAGAAATGATCATGCAAGATGCCTAGGCTAGAACATTGCAATGTTTTCAGCAAAATCATAATTTTTAGAAAGTGTGGAGTTCATATTCTACTTGAGGGTACTCAAGAAGGAATTTCTATGTTTTGATGCTTTTCAAAAAAAGGATATTACTGTGTGTCTTTTGCACAAACTCTTTTACAGATTATATTTTTGGTCCGCTTTGCACAGCACAGATCAAAAGATCATTTTGCAGAGGAGCACACTCAATATATAACCGTTTCATATCACTTAATTACACTCTAGATAGTGTGTATTTGAAGAGGGCAGTGCACATAATGAGCTTCAGAAATCATAGGCGTAGGAGGGCTGTAGCCCCATAAACAGGCAAAATCTATCGCATTTCAGGCTCCATTTGGGCAGTGTTAACTCACTGAAGCCATCATATTTGGAAAAAATCCATAACAAGCCCCTAAACGTTGGACAGGCCCTACGCCCATGCCATAAATTTAATCAACATTTTTGGAATAAATTTTAGGCAAATAGGTCAGTTTCAATTTTTGCCAAAAACAATTTTCTATTTGGCCCTCTTTTACTCTTGACTGGCCCCCTTGCCAGGTATTACTTGTAATCCATCCAGGTTTGAGATGCTTCTTTCGTAATTTGACATACCTTAGTTGCAGTTGCAACATCTTTGTCAGGGTTTTGGGCTCCTCCAGTGATGGACAATACTTTGATTGTCTTTTCTGCATACTCTAATTCTCCAGCTTCCGTCAACTTTACGACAGCTACAAAGATAGCAAAAATATCATCAGGGAAAGTAGGCTGCAAAACTGGCTGCTGGAAATCCAAACAAATTTGCTCTTGCAATATGCATGCGACGCCACGCAATCTAATCATTACTAAAGGGAAAAAGGCACAAAGTTTTTCAGAATGTAGGTCTTTTGCCAGATTAACCGTAATATCGACAATAGTGGATCTCCACTCTAATAAACTATTTCAGCGCTTCGCTCGAAATCAGATTTTCAGCGACCAACTAGTATTCATACAGTTTCCTGTGCCCAACGGCTTTACGACACGTGAAGGAAATTTGAGACACAGGTTGCTAGATTGGTGTATTGAGAGCGCAAAAATTTCATTAAGGTTCATGTGGAGCTAACTTGGGGTACAGGGAGGTTATAGAAGGGGAAGGTTCAATTTTCGCCTTTTCCTGTGCAAAGCGCACAATTCTTGAATATTCATATTCTTTTTGGCTCATAACTACTCTGCATTTAATGAAGAATCAAATGATGTATAGTTTAACCAAGCCAGCCTACCTTGTATGAATTGGGTTTATTCGCGGTCCTGTTTTCGTGACATAGTACACGGAGCAATTACTGTCCTGTTAATCCGTGTATAATACTTACGGTGACTTTCAAATTCTAACGTCTATCAGTGTTGACCAATCAAAAAGCGCCCTGTCTGGTTCCCTGTGGTCGTCTCTCATAACAGTTGATATCGCATTACATCAATATCTGAATCTGAAACCACAAAGTTATCTTACGTCATCTTACGCCCTTACGTCTTCCGGGTCGGATAAAAAGACTACAATGCAGCAATTACTGTATGAACTATGTCACGAAAACAGGACTGCTAATAACCTAATTCATACAAGGTAGGCGCCCTTGGTTTAAGGTTACGGATTTTCGGATTTCTTCAAATCACAGAAGCCCAAATTTTAAGAAACGCAAAGATACCACCTTTGGAAGTAAAAGAATTGTTGAAAAATCAGATTTCTTGATGAAAGGAAGGATACTACAAGTTCTCGTGCAAATTTTGTCTGTGTGTTTAGATTAAGATCCTAGCTTTTTGACCTATTAAGCCAGTCGTGTGCTAGAAAACAAAGAGGAAACCACATTATATGTATGGATTCCTTTATTTAAATGTTTTAACCCTATCAAGCCTAGGGGGGGGGGCAAAATCGGCCCCCTAGCAGCTTTTCTGCTGTATATCCGTACTAACTGCACTTACCACTCTGTAACTTTCTGACTTTTACTTTTTATCTTTCTTACACGGTAAAATATATTTTTTAGAAAAATCAAATTCATTCCAGGGGTAAAAAAAATTAATTTTCAAAAGAAGTCGGCCACAAATTTTGAATAAACCCTAATAAAATCTACAGGAAACATGGGAAATCAATGTGAAGCTAGGAATATGACTTATTTTAGATGTTCTATCGAACTGACTACTTATTTTGAAATTTGGATGAGTAAATCACCGTATTTATGCAATGCGCATGCGCACATTCTTTGAATTTTTGTGTGATGACGTCATTATTTTTTAATAAATTTTATCTACAAAGCAAATGCAATTTGACCATAGAATATATAAAAAGTAGACTGATATCCTTACTGTTTTTCGTTTTCTGGTAATCAGCAATTGAAATCTTTTAGTACTGAACCCTTATGATTTTGAAATTGTAATATTGTGACGTCATGAGCAGGTCACGTGACATATCTAAAAATAGATTCCATTTTTGGGTTCATCTCATGATGTACTATACATATGCCAAGTTTCATGGCTCTATGTTGTACAGAACAGGAATAAAATAGGGGGGGCCGAATCAGCCCCCCCCCCTAGTCTTCCTAGAGCATCAAATACCCTAGGCTTGATAGGGTTAAGCCCTAATTGCTGGACCCGGATTACATTGTGGCTTATTTGACCTTGATGTTTGCATTTGAAGTGGCATCAGTAAAATTCCCTTTTTCCAGGACTTACAAATCCACTAGGTACAGGTACGAAAAAGCTATTTTGTACCCTAGGAACCACTTGAATGGCTCCACATTTTGCACACTACCAGAGCAGGCTTCAGGCAAGCAAAGTATGTCTCAAAATGTTGGTATGTCCTCTGGGCAGCCTTTTATAGTCCGATACAATTGATGGAGGGCAGATAAATTATTTGCAAATTTATGACAGCGTGTATTTTCAAGGGAAGGAGGAATTTAAAGAATCTGAGACAAAAGTTGGTAGCTTAGGATGTGCGCTTCCTGTTGATATAAGTTAGATTTTGTTACATTAAACGCAAGGTTACAAAATAGCTTTTGAAGGAGGTATGCTCTCTTAAGCAATAAAGTTGCCTGGAAAATATCATCTTTCAATCTTTGCCAACTATTTTGATATGGTTAGAATCCCTACATTCTTACGCATCGAATGATGTATGGTTTAACTAAATTCCGCTAACACTTTGGCTATTGGGGAGAGAAAACCTAATCTTGTGCCAAAAACGTTTACCGTAACCTTAACCGTGTTATGTTGCGTGCGTGACAATCAAGAGAGAAAATACGATGAGTGGTCACTGAAGGGGTAAAGTACAGTAACCTTAAGAAACAACGCTGCTGTAAGGGACAGTGCAAAATTTATTATATTACATGGCCGGTGGAGGAAAAAAATTCTTGAAAAAAATTTGCTCACCCGGTCTAAAATGTTTGCGAAAAAATCAACTGCCCTGTCACCCTTCCCTTAAAAAATTTATCTGCTTCGTATTCCAGAGCATTTGATAAAATATACTACAGATGTATTTGCTAGCAACAAAATTTGTAAACAAAAATGAAAAGTTTTGACAAACTGACTGGTTCTTGCAAACAATTGACATGGATATTTTACATCATCTCTAACTTCCTCATCTTGCATAATTTACAATTTTGTTCTCAAAATGAACAATTCTATGTTTCAAACTTCATCTTGAGCTCATACAAAAGTTACTGCCCTGTACATATTTGCTTTATAAAAAGTGTTGACCCCATTCTGCATAGGTTCAAAATAAGTTGTTGCCCGTTACGTTTTGCACCGGCCATGTAATAACATAAATTTCCCACTGTCCCTCGCTGTCCCTAGTTTGCCTTCCTCATTGCGAATACAATGACGGGCCTACCTTTCTCATTCTCTTCAGTAGTCTCGACAAGAAACATATCGTCCTTTAGGAATGTGACATTCTTGACTGCAAATTTATCACAGATTTTTTCCCGCTTTACTATTCCTGCCAGTGCACCTTGATAAGGAGTAGGGTTTAAGAAGGCCAATAAATACCTCCGTGCTTATTGCCCTTTTGTCAGGGCATTAGCAAGCATCGTTGATTTCAATAACTCTAAAAATTGGTCATACAAATTTAATTAGACTTTTTATAGGGATTGTGCATGGTCAAAAGCTTGCATTTGCAAGGAGCACCACAAATCGAACAGTATAGCATTTATTTGAAATCAAAGCTGGCCATGTTCCATAAACAAAGTCAAGCCAAAGAAACAATGCTGTGCCTGCGTGTTTTCTTTGCTCTGTCTATAGATAAACCAATTAACGTTTCCAAAATGGAATTTCCCTACATGGTAAGAATGATCGAAAGCTCTGAATAAATGCTTACCTTCTATCTTTTCTCCACTTGTGTCAGCTGATGCAGTAGCAAGAGATGAATCACTTTCCTGAATGCAAAATGTAGCGTTTGTAAATAAATGATCATAAAAGATTCCTACAATCAGTTGCAAAAGTGTTGAGCCATTGTAAAAACAAGCGATTTTTCTTGCTTTGCGTCCCCCTCCCCCTTTGCAATGTTGAGACCGGTCTAAAAAGTTGCATTTTATGACCCTTGATTAGAAAAACCACGTTTCCTCCGAAACAACATTGCACAATGGGGGGGGGGGCAAAAATCCATATTTTTCCACAATGGCTCAACACTTTTGCAACTGATTGTAAGCTATAACATTGCAATGTTTTCAGCAAAAGCATCATTTTTTAAAAGTGCCGAGTTCATATTCTACTTGAGGGCACTCAAGAAGGACTTTCTATGTTTTGATGCTTTTCTAAAAAAGGATATTACTGTGTGTCTTTTGCACAAAATCTTGCACAGATTATATTTTTTGGTCCCTTTTGCACAGCACAGATCAAAAGATCATTTTGCAGAGGAGCACAATCAATGTATAATAGTTTCATATCACTTCATTGCATTCTAGATAGTGGTGGATCCTGCCCATATTTGAAGAGGGGCAATGCACAGATTGGGCTTCAGAAATCCTAGGCCTATGAGGCAGGAGGCTAGGATGGCTGTAGCCCCATAATCAGGCAAAATCTATCGCATTTCCGGCTCCATTCGGGCAGTTTTAACTCACAGAAACCATCATATTTGGAAAAAACCATAATAGGTCCACTGAACGTTGAGCATCCCCTACGCCCATGCCAGAAATTTAATGAATGGAAAGCCCAAGATGCAAACATTTTTGGAATAAACCTTAGGCAAATAGGTCAGTTTTAATTTTTGCAAAAAACATTTATTTGGCCCTCTTTTACTCTTGACTGGCCCCCTTGCCAGGTATTACTTGTAATCCATCCAGGTTTGAGATGCTTCTTTCGTAATTTGACATACCTTAGTTGCAGTTGCAACATCTTTGTCAGGGTTTTGGGATATTGCTCCTTCAGTGATGGACAATACTTTGATTGTCTTTTCTGCATACTCTAATTCTCCAGCTTCCATCAACTTTACGACAGCTACAAAGATAGAAAAAATATCATTAGGGAATGTAGGCTGCAAGACTGGCTGCTGGAAATCCAAACAATTTTTGCTCTTGCAATGTGCATGCTACGCCATCTAATCACTACTAAAGGGAAAAGGGCACAAAGTTTTTCAGAATTTAGGTCTTTTGCCAGATTAATCCTAATCATCGACAATAGTGGAGCTCCACTTTAACCCTGATCCATATGGATGGGGGGTGGAATCCATCCCCCCTCGAGGTTTTTCTTGCAGAGTTTTTTAATGACATCAGCTATGTCCCCCCAACCTCCCTGACTTTTATCAATTATCTATTAGCTACATTTTTATGAAAAATAATTTGAANCAAATTACTTGTTCTATAACTGTGCCAAGTTATATTGAATTCTGGTTAGTCTAAGGCTCTTTTCAGAGGGGGGGTGGAATCCACCCCCCCCCCCCCATAAATGGTAGCTTGAAAAAAGCCCATATGGATTATGGTTAAGAAACTATTTCAGCGCTTCGCTCGAAATCAGATTTTCAGCGACCAGTGAGTATTCATACAGTTAGTTCCCTGTACCTAACGGCTTAACGTAACAAGCTGAGATTTGGCAGACAGAGAGAAACAACAAAGGGTGACCAAACTTTGTCTCCGGTTTGAGAAAAATTGAGTGGTTCAAATTAAACAATATTTGAATGAATTTCAAAGCGAGGCGAGTGGGCGAAGGGTAAAACTGTTTGACTGATTATTCAGAAGCTATGATAGGTGAAGGAAATTTGAGATAATATTTGCTAGATTGATGTATTGAGAGCGCAAAAAATTCATTAAGGTTTATGTGGAGCTAACTTGGGGATACAGTGAGGTTATAGAAGGGGGAAGGTTTAATTTTCACCTTTTCCTGTGCAAAGCGCACAATTCTTGAAAACTCGTATTTTTTTTGGGACAGAGCTACTCCGCATTTAATGACGAATCAAATGATGTAGGGTAGGGTGGGGGTAATGTGGGTCTACGGGGTAAAGTGGGTATATTAAGCTTTTTGCTAAAAATATCCTTCCCCGTCGAATCGAAGAAAGCTTCGCCATTTTTCTTGTAATTTCTACATAATTAAGAAGCCTTTTTATATAAAACATTCGTCTTAGATGTATCTCCATTCGTTTTAAAGAATTTCAAAGCCGAGAAGGACTTCCCCTGCCACTCTTATTTTGCTTTTCTGGTCCATTAATTGAACATGAGGTGAAAATTTGGTCTTTTACAAATGAAATAACGTTTATTGCAAAGTCATTGAAGCGATAATTATTTGTCTGCTTATTTTTTACTAAGTTGGGTAACGTGGGCCTACTGAGAATTCAGCCATAACTCAAATTCAACGAAGCCTTGAATTGCTTAAAATTTCGCACTTATATTCATCCTGCACCCTTGTTTTGTGTCTAAAATGCGAAAAAGGCTTTGCTTTTACTGAAAGTGCTGTCTTGTAACCAGTAAACAGGTGCAGTCTGGCCCGGGTGGCAAAGTGGCGATTGCCACCCGGGCCCTCCGTTCTGTAATGTGGAGAAAAACATTACGGGCCCTTTTCACAAAACCGGAGAAAGTAATTTGAATTGCTTGGAGAATCCTTCCAAAGTGAATGAATGACTATTTCGCAAATTTTAGGGGAATCTACGCAATTGTACTTAAAAAATTTCAGCTCGCTTCGCTCGCACTCATTGCCGACAATTTTGCCACCAAATTTCCAAATTTCCTTTTGTTCAGCTATCGGAATCATAGACCTGATATATACAGCGTGTTTCTTAACTTGGTAAAAATGTTATTATGCAGTTGATTGGTTTCCTCAAAATTTCTGTATGTTCTTCTAAAATCTCGTTCTCTCTCTATTTTAACAGTTGCTGAAAAAGAACAACTGAATTCATTTGTATGCGATGTAAAGAGAAATCCTCTCCTCAAAAGCTAACTTTTGTCATTTTCATCGATTAATTAATCACCAACATTTTTATTTTCCAACAAACTTAAAGCTTCCGAGACCCCCAAAAAGTGTAAAACCAACTAAACTCTTTTTCAAAAGTTCAGGCACTTGGCCTATAATTTGTCCTTGCTAGCTATTATGAAGCCAACCTATCACAAATTAGATATCAATCGAAAGATCTTGAAGAGCGGAGTTTGAATTTGAAGAGGAATTTGAAGTTTGAGCTCAGTAAAAGGGGGCTTTGCCTCTTGTGAATTATTCTCGCACCTTTTATGTTTCAATTTGCAGAGGCATCAAATTTATGTCTTCTGAATACCTATTGCCTCCTGATTTCAAACCTGAAGACACCTGAATGCTGAATCTTGAAAATAAACCGATATCTTGAAAAACTTTTCCGTTAATCTTGAGAGTTCGAGATAGCCGATGTCAGCAGTTGATAATTGTTGAATAAATTGTTTTAATTGCTAAAGAATCTACAGTCAATCAAATGATTGTGGCACTTATCTTCTTCAATATAGGGAACCTTTTAAAAAAGAAGAGTATTTTTCGACCATCTTAAGTTTTTATCCCTTGCTATCTAAAAATATCCCCCGGTAGTGAGCTTAGGGATCCTCGTCTTGCTTGCTTTTGTGCTCAAACACAGCATGGTGACTATACCATTGGATGGGGGTGGCCCTGCCACCAGTGGCGTGGCCACGGGGAAGGATGGGGGCATTTGCCCCCCCCCCCCACTTCTGCCCCCAATTCTGTCAAAAGTTGGTCCTCGAGATTCGTTCAAAAACGAAAGGAAAGTAGCTGGGTATAGGTAGTGTAGGGTAAGAATTTCCAACAAATGCTGGAAAGTGGCTAGGAGATTCATTCTAAGCCAAAGAAAAGGTTTGCATCGTACAAATTTTCCCAGATGTACTATCACAGAATTTTCAAGGTATCCATTTCGGAGTCGAGCAAGCATTGGATTGTGAGAAACGTTCTAAGACAAAGTATAAGGTATTTGCGCGAAAATTTTCCCAATGATGGTGATTCTTAGAAAACTGTTACAAAATTGTTAAAGTTTCCAATTGATAAAGATGGGATGGAGATAGAGATTCTAAGCCAAAGAAAATGATGTTTAATCAAAAATTTCCTGGGGATGCTAAATTTTAAACAAATTTCACAAATGCTCAAAAATTCTATATTAATATCGGCAAACATGGGATCGAGAGAAGCGTTCTAAGCCAAAGTAGAGGGCGTGTCCTCAAAAAATTTTCCCATGGGCTTCGCCCCCAGACCCCCTCATTTCATCACCCCCCAGTTAATTTGTTCTGGCCATACCGCTGGCTGCCACACCCGTGGCCACACTCTGAACCGGGCCCTTTGTAATTGCTAGCCACCCTGCAGTTTTTGTGCCAGACCGCCCCTGCCAGTAAATGGGCGAAAACAAGCTGCAAAAGATTTTATTTGATCATTAATATCCAATTCGATCACGGCCTTCCAAGTCAAAAGGACTTTGGATCACCGCACAAGGACAGCAGTTTTATTTTTGTTGCTCTATGTTACAGAGAGGACGGATATGAAAATATTCTATCTTCAAAAGCCGGGGGGAAGTAAGGAATATGGCAGAGCTTTTTCTCAAAAGAGTAGTATCTTTCGACACGTTGGTTATCTTTTTTCCATTCCATTACGATTGATCGTATTACATTAGGAAGAAGAGTAAGGGAGAAAAATTGATATGTCTCCAACGCTTATTAATCATGAAAAGGATTAACCCTATTCGTACAGGGGGGTTTTTCAACCCACCCCCCTACCACACTTTGCTACACTGTGCTAAAGCCACATAAGATATGACAACCAGGCTTGGTGACTTTTAGTAAAAGTAAGTTTGCAATTAAAATTTCTACATAGCATTGTTCTTACTTTGATCACGTGACCACATTAACACCATATTTGGAGAGTGGTCAACAAAGAAAAGAATAGCACGTCCATAGTTTTTGCTTCGCTTGTCTGATTGATCTCAAACATGCACCATTCGATTGCTTTTGATGAGTACTTTCGTTTGATACATAATTTTTACCACATTTGCTGACATCAGCAAAATTTAATATATATGACGTCAATCACCTTTATGACGTCATTGGTCTAATTAAGAAGTGTAAAATGTAAATAAATTGCATTTAATTTGGTTCATCTTCATTATCTAAGTCAATTTGAGTCTGAATTTGAGTCAAGAATGATAAACATACCTGCACTGAATTTAAATGACAAGGTTACAACAGAGAGACCCTGACTACATATTAAAACATCAAAATAGCTACGAAAATTGGTTTGTGAAACAATATAAACTAGGCCTAAACCACAGGGACCACAAGCAGCCGAAACTTCGTCTACGAGTATGAATAAGGAAAACTGGAAAAAGGGACATTAGAACTTGCCTCCAAGCTCATTTATGCATACCAAGCCAAGCAGTTAGTAATTTCTGGTATTCCCTATTATAAACTGAGCTAACTGCAAACCTGTGAGAAGTATAAATCGAGGAAAGCAAGAAGCATATACTGTATGCCCCATATATGCTATCAAGATGCTTAGGCCGGCCTAAGTCTAACCGAAGCAACTATGACTTACTGTCGAAATATATGACAGAAATTCCCTATCTAGAGCCAGTTTCTCATCACTGCTAGTATCCTTCTTTCTTCTGATATAAGTCTGGTGTTAGCGAGCCGAAATAGTACCTCTGTCTTCGCAATTTCTCCTTNTGCCTACAAGCTCATTTATGCATACCAAGCCAAGCAGTTAGTAATTTCTGGTATTCCCTATTATAAACTGAGCTAACTGCAAACCTGTGAGAAGTATAAATCGAGGAAAGCAAGAAGCATATACTGTATGCCCCATATATGCTATCAAGATGCTTAGGCCGGCCTAAGTCTAACCGAAGCAACTATGACTTACTGTCGAAATATATGACAGAAATTCCCTATCTAGAGCCAGTTTCTCATCACTGCTAGTATCCTTCTTTCTTCTGATATAAGTCTGGTGTTAGCGAGCCGAAATAGTACCTCTGTCTTCGCAATTTCTCCTTATGTTCAGTAGGTCCCATACAAATGTTTACGCTTCTTGGGACATACCAATATGGCGGCGGTCAAATATCGCGGGCTTCAAAATCAGTTCGCGGCTAACAATAGGTTGCTCGATCCAGTCTTTTTTTGAGATCAGTGCTTCAAACTGAGACTCATGACAATAGTAATTAGGCCTAATGCGCCGCATTTTGGGCGCATGCAGTCAAATCTCGACTTTCTTAATAAGGTTAGACCACGTGGGATTTCCCTTTAGTGAGACTATATGGTAAATGCCTTTGTTAGTTTTTTCTATAGTTAGTTTCCTATTGTTAGTTTTCTCATACAACTGTTATTCCTTAGGATCCGAGAGCCTCAATTCTATAACCAGTGGTCTGACATTTGTGGATGTAGATTTTGGTCTATGACTTAGGGGTTGAATGATTTCAGATTTAATTACGCAACATCATTTGAAATTCTGGTTCGGCAATAGAATTGGTATCCTTAATCGGCATATCGTATTGGCATATCGTGTTGACATTTCGTATTGGCATGTCGCATAGGCATCAGGGGTAGCCTGCGTGCAGACTCTCACGAAATTTGAAAGTAAGGGAATAAGAATACTTATTCCCTTACTTTCAAATTTCGTGAGAGTCTGCACGCAGGCTAATCAGGGGCGGATCCAGACCAAAGTTGAAGGGGGGGGGGGGCAACCTGCATAGAGGGCGCCAAAAATACAATAGAACGAAAGCGTGCCGGAGGCGCTCGAAATTTNCTGGTTCGGCAATAGAATTGGTATCCTTAATCGGCATATCGTATTGGCATATCGTGTTGACATTTCGTATTGGCATGTCGCATAGGCATCAGGGGTAGCCTGCGTGCAGACTCTCACGAAATTTGAAAGTAAGGGAATAAGAATACTTATTCCCTTACTTTCAAATTTCGTGAGAGTCTGCACGCAGGCTAATCAGGGGCGGATCCAGACCAAAGTTGAAGGGGGGGGGGGGCAACCTGCATAGAGGGCGCCAAAAATACAATAGAACGAAAGCGTGCCGGAGGCGCTCGAAATTTTTTGGAGTCCAGGATAAGAAGATTCTTTGGTTTTTCTTGTAAATAATGCCTTGATTTGTATGTTTCACCCCATATTCTAATCAAAACAGTTAAAAAAGAGTGTGGTAGGGTCATGATGAGGGGCGCATTTCTAGCCAAAAGGGGGCGCCAAGCTGAGTTTTCATCGTGAATGGAGGGCAGTCTAAATCCGCCACTGATTGGCATATCGTATGCATTTTTGAATGTCAGTTTGTATGTTTCGATGTCAAAATGTCTTTCAACATATATATTTTAATTTTGGCCTTAATAACACTTTATACTATGTTTCAAACTTCATCTTGAGCTCATAAAAAAGTTACTGTCCCGTTTGTATTTGCTTTATAAAAAGTGTTGACCCCATTCTGCATAGGTTCAAAAAAGTTGTTGCCCCCTTACGTTTTGCGCCAGCCATGTAATAACATAAATTTTCCACTGTCCCTAATGTGCCTTCCTGATTGCGAATTACAGTGATGGGCCTACCTTTCTCATTCTCTTGACTGCAAATTGATCACAGATCATTTTCCGCTTTACTATTCCTGCCAGTGCATTAGCTTTAACTACTTGGCCACACCACCATAAAGGGAATTTCCCATCTTGGGCCAGAAAGGGAATTTCTCATCTTGTGTGCAAAAAGGATGCCCTGCACTGCAGGCAAAGGACCCCACCCTGCTCTGCTCCAGTGCTCCCCGTGCAATACCCTGCCTTAACAAGGTTCTTTCCTTGTAAAACTTCCACAGTGGAATGGCATAATCAAACTATGATAACCTACAGCAGAAAAATCTGGTAATAAAACAATTAAATGGCGCCACAACAACAACGCTGCTGTAACTTGCCTTCCTCATTGCGAATTACAATGACGAGCCTACCTTTCTCATTCTCTTCAGAAGTCTCGACAAGAAACATATCGTCCTTTAGGAATGTGACATTCTTGACTGCAAATTGATCACAGATTTTTCCCCGCTTTACTATTCCTCCAAGTGCACCCTGAAAATAGGCTGTTGGATTTTTTATCTTGGACCCGTGAGGCTTCAAACTGACTTGAAACTTGATCGTCTCCTCGCTGATTGCGTCGCTGTTTTTATATTTGAAGAATGAAAACATTGTCTTTTTCACCAGAAGAACTTTGCAAAAAAGCGAATCTATTTTGTTCAAGTTTGCGTCGCTTTTCCTTGTCCTTCTTTCTCCCAATGTTTAAAACTAAGCAGCAGCAGCAGCAGCAGTCGGTCGATCGAACAGAAGGAATAAGTATTTTCTTCTGAATCCTGCCAGCGAAGTGATGCGTGAAGCACTTCTTGAGCGAGCGATCGCTCTTTACAAGGGAAATAAAATACACTCTCTGTTGCAGTATGATTCAGGAGCAGATCCAGACTATAGAAATCGTTACGTGAGCCATTTCTTATTCCTTTCTCATAAGTCATTTCTCAGAAACAAATATTCAGCATTCAATAGTTCATAAAAGATCTAATTCAATTCAAGACAAATGGGAAAACAAAGTCCTGCTGGCAAAATCAGTGAAAGAATCTTTTCCTCAGAAAATAATCACCCATCCAGGCAAACAGGGAAAAATGTGTACCATCACGTTTGATGATGATCATGATGATGATCAAACCAGGAAAACCATCACGAGGTAGCCTGCGTGCAGACCCTCACGAAAATTGAAAGTAAGGGAATATTCCCTTAATTTCAATTTTCGTGAGAGTCTGCACGCAGGCTATCACGAGGGGACCAAATGCACAGAGCAGTATGAATAAAATGGTGGATTCTGACTTTGAGCTATCCAGCCATTTTCAACCCCTAAACAACGATGACAGTTTCGAAACAGCTGATAGCGACGTAGATAGATCTCTTCAGTGATACTCCACAAAATTCACCAATTGGTGACAAAAGTGCATTATTTCAAGAATTTGAAATCTTGCGGCAAGATAATACAAAATTGTCTTAGCAAAACAAATTGCTTCAGTGCCAGATAGACAAAGTAACTGCCAAACTTCTGAATCAAGAAGAGAAAATCGAATACCTCTACAAAAAGGTTGAAAACTTAGGCAGTCCAAGCAATATAGGAAACGACCAAACTCCTCAACACCAAGCGACTGACGATGGTGGCAATGCTGACAAACCAAATGAGGGGGGGGGGGGGGGGTGACGTTCATTCACAGCCAAGGGAGGATACCAAGCCTAACACAGCGACAAATATAAAAGAGGATAGTAATAATAATAATGCCATTGAAAATACGGCAAACACCAGTGTTTCTAACAAGAAACCTTGGTCAAAAGTTTGCAAAAAGTACCTACAACATGGGTATATGTAACCGCATGAGGTGCAGATATCAGCATACAATGGTAAAAACATAAGCGTACGAGCCGGGGGGGGCTGGAGGGCTGCAGCCCCCCCAACATTCGAAAAATTTAGAAAAATCTGCTTATTTTTGGCAATGATCCGCCGTAAGTCGGGCAAAAAATTTCGCAAACAATAGACTTTTTATCAGGCAGCCCCCCTAGATTTTTTCTTCCCGTACGCTTATGGGTAAAAACCTGCAGATTCTATAACAGTGCATCCGGTTGTAGCAAAGGAACTGATTATAACTTCCACCACATCAAGAGTGTGATAAAGCAAACACCTGAATCAAACCCATCTGCATCATTCAACTCTCGACATGGGACAAACCAAGTTCAATATGAGCATAGATACCAAATCAACAGAGAGATTCCACAGACAACGTGCTGGTCTCTTTTTTAGACAAACTGGAATCGAGGCTGATCAAATTTCAGCCTCAGATTTTAACTATTCAGATATAAATTGGGAAAGCCATTTGTCAAACATTGTTGGGGATACGAATAGGCTAAGTTGTGAGCCTCAAGGAATCCCCCAGAAAGGGCTCCAGATCGCATGCGCACTAACGATTTATTTAACTTAGGTAATATGCAAATTAGCTTGGCCGTTGAGAACAAGAAAAGAAGAAACAATAGCAACGATGCGCATGATAACTGGAGCCCCAACGTTGATTCGCTCACAACAAAGCTGAAACACAAAGGGTCAAAACAACAGGGTCAGCACTTCTTCTCCCCAACAAAACACCAGTGAAGAGCACCCTGCATCGCAGTTTCTTCAATTAACCGATGGGTGTTTTGAAACACTCAATGCCTGGGGGGTGGATTCCGCCCCCCTCTTTATTTCAGTTGTTGTATCAGATATGACCACCTAACTTGGCACAAATGTTATTCATCATATAAACAATGTTTTTTTTTAATTTTAATTCAATTAGCGCCGTTGTTGTTGTTGCTAGAGCATAATAATCATTATGATGTTGAGTGACGTCATAAAAATGAAAGCATGTTAAAAGTTCATTAAACTTAACTTTTCATACAGAAATGAAAAATATAGATCAAAATATATGAAAATCAAAGATTTCAGCTTAATTGGACCAATTAAAAAAGAATAAGAGAGATATAAAGTTTATTTTTCACAGAATGCCAGATGACAACTTGGTAACCATGGAGACAGTGCTAAATATAGAATGTCAAAATTGTTACAATTTCATTGCTCTATGATACAAAGTTAAACTTACTAAATGTCAGCAGCCTTCTACACATATCGAACATAGCGGAAAAAAAAATATACTAGGGGGGCGGAATCCGCCCCCGCCAGGTCAGATAGGGTTAACCCAACATGTAAATAAATCAACAAGACATAGGCAAAACCAAACTTCGAATTGTTTAGACTTAATCCTGACCAAAGATGAAAACTCTGTCCAAAAACTACTTTACAAAGATCCCCTCGGTTCAAGCGACCACTTGGCTTTAGAATTACAATATATTATAGAAATTGAAGAGTCACACAACTACAGTGATAATTCAGAACGTTACTCGTATGATTACGGTGATTATGCTAAATTAAAACAAGGGCAGATTTCGTTTTCGACCAATCAGCGCATTTGTTGACATTTCTGGCCTCGACCAATCAGTGACCTCCGTTTTTTAGCGCTGACTGGCATGACGTCATGTCAATAGGGGAAGCTGTGGGGAAAACCACTCCCCCTATATCGCTCGAGCTGACAATGGTTATCCAACTTTTGAACTGTTTATTGTGTTTACATCAATCTTCAGTAAATTTTGAAACTTTTTGCCGATGCAATTTTTGATTGCTAATGTTTTTCAAGAGAAAAAGTATTGTTAATCTCGCTTAAATTTCAAACCTTCGGTTGGGATACAGTCCTTACCTGACCTTGAGTCTCACAGTCGAACTTCATTTTTCAATCTATTTTTCTTACTTCCCCAGACAAGGTAGAATGCCTACGCATAATTTAAAATAAGGAGAATTTCATGCTGAATCTAGAACTTTATTCGGCTGAGCCGAATACTGAATTACTTCCATCAAGAAAGCGTAAATAGATAGGTACTCACCAGTCTTTCATCTGCTACGACGAAGCAAGACTCCATGCAGCTAAACATCCACTGCTTTCGTGTGTAAACAACGAATTTACCAACGATAAATTAAATAA
>REGM01000467.1:61821-101715 GCA_004194415.1 Aurelia aurita
TTCAGCGGCTTTACCTCCGTCTCGTTTGGAGTACAAATTTATTTCAGATGGAGTCTTATTCCTCCGTTTTCCCGCTACAAATTGATATAAAATTTGACGGGAATTTTTTTCTTGAAGTACAGGACTTTTTGGTTTGGAATCTGTGTTGAAAGTTTCTTCGCCCCGCCGCGGATATGTTGTTCACCTGTACTTTGTGACTGCTGTCATTTACCCTATGTTGTTTAATATGTTTATGGTAACTTCTTTTTGGTAATTTTTCTCTTCGCAACTCCTTCCCTCATCGAACACTTCACCCTGAAATTCCTCGTACGCAACTCGTTGTTTTGATCGTACGCCATTTTGAAAAATTTGCTTCCTTCTCATTGGCACGCATGCGTACTTAACAAATTTTTAAAGACAGTCTCCAGCACAAATGTCCTATCCGCACTGGTGATGTCTTCATTTATCTGCGATAACATGCTGATCAATCACACTAATGTGGGACGGACGGACGGACGGACGGACGGACGGACGGACGGACGGACGGACGGACGGACTGACGGACTGACATCGACCTCACTCCTTAGATTACAAAGTACTTTGTAATCAATAATGATTATTTAAAATCGTAATTCACTTAGCGCTGTTGTTGTTGTTGCTAGAGCATAATAATCATTATGAAGTTGTATGACGTCATGAAAGCTTGTTAAAAGTTCATCAAACTTAACTTTTCATATAGAAATGAAAAATATAGATCAAAATATAGGTAAATAAATGATTTGAGCTTAATTAGACCAATTAAAAAAGAATAAGAGAGGCATAAAGTTAATTCTCACAGAATGTCAGATGACAACTTGGTAACCATGGAGACAGTGCTAAATATAGAATGCCAAAATTGTTACAATTGCATTGCTCTATGATACAAAGTTAAACTTACTAAATCTCAGTGGCCTTCTACATATATCGAACATAGCAGAAACAAAAATATACTAGGGGGGCGGAATCAGCCCCCCAGGTCAGATAGGGTTAAGTGGAGTTCCGCAAAGAAGCGTCATCAGACCTTTACTGTTTCTTATTTATATAAACGATTTACCGGATTGCATTGAAATTTGTTCCGTGAAGATATTTGCCGACGATTTGAAATTATACCGAAAAAACTCAGATAGCAGCCAACCAGTTCAGGATGACATTAAAATAGAATCAAAAACTGCACACAAGCACTAAGAATCGAGAAGCAGTTGCCTCAAATACGTATTATATCATCGACAAAAAAGACAATCGTCAGATCGAAATTAAAGAATCGGAAGAGACAAAAGACTTAGGAGTTGTCATTGATTCCAAATTAAAATTTCAAAAACAAATCGCTGCTCGCATAAAATCGAACGGCGTCCTCGCTTCAATAAAAAGAACGATCAAGTATTTAAGTATGGAAACCTTCAACACATTGTGATTGTACAAAGCTTTAGNCGAAAAAACTCAGATAGCAGCCAACCAGTTCAGGATGACATTAAAATAGAATCAAAAACTGCACACAAGCACTAAGAATCGAGAAGCAGTTGCCTCAAATACGTATTATATCATCGACAAAAAAGACAATCGTCAGATCGAAATTAAAGAATCGGAAGAGACAAAAGACTTAGGAGTTGTCATTGATTCCAAATTAAAATTTCAAAAACAAATCGCTGCTCGCATAAAATCGAACGGCGTCCTCGCTTCAATAAAAAGAACGATCAAGTATTTAAGTATGGAAACCTTCAACACATTGTGATTGTACAAAGCTTTAGTTAGACCCTTATTAGAATCTGCCGGTGCCGTATGGAGCCCAAGCCTCGTTACAGACATTCGTTCGCTAGAAAGCGTCCAAAGAAGAGCCACAAAGTTTAGTGCCGTCGCTGAGAAACTTAACTTACAAAGAGCGTCTTATTACTCTTGATCTCCCAACTCTTGCGTATAGAAGGGCTCGAGGGGACATGATAATGGTTTTTAAAATTATGAAAGGTATCGTCGAATTGAACTATACGAAGTTCTTCAAGTTAAGTAAAACAAAAACAAGAGGTCATGACCTCAAGCTGTTTAAGCAAAGAAATCGCCTATACGTAAGACAAAATTTCTTTTCGCAAAGAATCGTAGAATCGTGGAATAAGCTACCAGAAGACATCGTTAACTGTACGTCAGTATTGCAGTTTGAAAAACTTTATGATAGCTTCCATTTGTTGTTTATATCATCATTGAATTGTGTGCGCAAGCAAGCCTTTTGTATGCATTTGAATGGGGGTTAAATGTAACTTAAGCCTGGTTAATACGGCTCAGGAAGTTTTATTGAGTATTTTCGTATGCCGGGTTTTAGCTCCTTGCTCCACGGTCCAGATTTTACGGACTGTTCTCTACTAAGGCTGCTTCTAGTAACTTGGAAAATATCCATATTTTGATAATTAAATCTGCAAGTGATTAGATGCCAAACAGTGCTCAGGAAACATAAATCAATGGCAACCCATCGGACCGCCTCTTCAGTATCGTTAGTGTCTCTTCGCGAGTGTTTGATCTTTGGTTGGGCAGCCAAACCAAAATACTTCACTAAATAGCTCATAGCGATGAATCGGTCAGTTAGTTTTACGAGAGCCTACAATCAATACGAGTTTCTTGTGTCTGAAGAATTGAAGTTTGAAGAATTGAGCTGAAGAGTCGAAGTATTGAAGCCCCAGGAAAAAACTTCCAGGTGACCTCGTTTAAATTTGATTATTATCCTCTGGGGTACTTGTGTTGAGATTGTTGATATGATGCGTCGATGCTGTGATGCTGTGATGTTTGAGTTGTCGAGAAATTGAGCCACGAATTTCGACAGTCCTCTTATTTATTGTTGAGTTGATGATGTTTTGATATGTAATTTGGAACCTATTGGTATGCTAACCTGTCTACGTTGGGGAGGGAAGAGTATGCAATATTTCCCTTTGTCCCCAACCCTGAATTCATTTGAGTCTATGCTATGTATGTATGTATGCATGTATAATTTTGCCATCAAATTAGCTACAATATAAATTTAAGAAAAAGAAAGTGATCTAATGACTGGTATAAAAAATTTGCAGGCAAAACCTAAAAATGTAGTCTAAAAACACCGGCAGATATAGCATTGAAAAAGTCAATACGACCGTGTTTCCATAATGGTCCCTCCAGAGGTGTTATTGAAAAGAAAATGTTTTCAAGAAAGTAAAAAGGATTTTGTGTCAAAAACCTGGAAAGTCATTCTGAAAAATGTTAACCAAACGTTTCTGTTAGCTGATTTTGCGTTTTCAATAATATATGTAGGGGCTATCGTATAGACTTTGGAGATTTTTTTAAAGAATTGATCTTTGATCTTATGTTTGAAACTGTTGATGTTTTTTGCTGATTTTTGGTCTGATGGTAGACTGCTCCATATTTTAGGTCAGAGATATGAGAGACAATTTTTGCCCTGTGTTGCTCTTTTGGAAAGGTTGATTCAATGTGTTTTTAGATCTTCGAGTTATTTGGCTCTGGCCAACTGGTAAGAACATTTCTGACAAGTAGCGTGGGGTACTCATATAGATAGTTAAAGAACGCCAATCAACCAGCATCCTTTGCGCGCTTCGCTTGTTGCCTTTCGGCTGCGGCGGCCATTTTAATATGACAACATTCTCTGCAAAGCGTGACCGCAAAGGATGCTGGTTGACCGGCGTTCTTTAAGCTTGAGTTTTACTGATGGTCGCAAGCAGCATTGTTTTCACAAACACATACAAAAATAAAAAACAAAAACATAAACAAACAAAACAAAAATGACAAATAAATAAATAATAGATGAAATAAAAAACTGATGCAAGACTTAAAATCGGCATCGTAAAAGGGTGCCTCAACTAACGTATACCTGGCAACTGATATTTATAATAGTTTTAGCTGGTGTGAGTTGTCTTTGTTCAGTTCCTGGTCTATGCTAAATGAGGATAGTTCCCTCAAAGCTATAGTGTCGTGTAGAGGGAGGCTGGGTATTTTTTAGATGCTGAAAATCAGCCAGGGAAATAGAGCTAGAAAAAAGCCGAAGCTAACAGAGCTAACAGTTGTTAATTCTTTTATTCCCTATTTAACTGATTTGAACGAAAACACTGTTGTTTACGCTTAGAGGTGCTAATGGAGTGAAGGGTTGACTTAATGGTTTTAACTCACATTAGCTGGCATTACTGATGTTACTTGAAACCCATGTGATTGTTAGTTAAACATGATTTCAGGAAAAAACAAGTTATACCAAGTACAATTTGCTATCAAGCAACATTCCAAAGGAAATCCAAAGCTATGTGAATGACTGTTTTACGTTTCAGTTTTAGTGTGGAGTGGGGCACAATGCCTCAATGGGAGTTTTAAAGAGAATCAACGGATATAAAAGCCCCGCGTGGAGGGGGTCTGGGTATTCTATTATTAGCCTATTGTATTTGATTATTTCGACACGTAGGTGGATATTGTTTAGCCAGAGGAGCAATAGCTTGCGTAGGAGTTTTCTTTGTCCTATTTACAGATGACCTCCACTTAGCTCGGTTGATTCACTTTAAGTCGGGGAGATATTAGATATATCCTTCGACTTGCTAGCTTTGGGAACGCCTACTTGCATTGTTTCCTAGGGTGTGAAGGGTATCTTAATCGATGCAGGTGGTAACAGGAGTGCGTTGTTCCAGGTTCCTTGCTCCAGGTTCCTTGTGTTGTGCTATTGCTCCACGTCAGTTGGCTGATATGTTATTCAATGGCTACCTTTAAACTGGGAACGGAACAGCGGTACGGCATGACGGAATGGAACGAAACAAATATCATCTTGATGGGGTCTTGAGTCTTGACTGCTCAAGGCTAAGTTCGACAGCAAGTTGCATGCAGTGTTAAATACATGCCTAGATTTTATCGTTCGCAGATGATCCAATTATTGGTTGATAACCATTTCCATGCAATCGATGCAATGACTGGTTGCTAGCTAATAGGCATTAATTTGGATTTGGTCCCACTGCCCCAATCCCCTAGTGATGTAAGAACTTTAAGGGAACTTAATTCTATTCAGCTCCTCAAAATTGTCTTGTGTACTGCTACTGGACGCTGCTAGCCCGGAATCTCGACATAACCCTCAGCCACCTGATCAATATAAACATTGGATATGATAATGTAATGTGATTATGATAAATAATTGTCTTTTATGTGGAGGAAAGAATTAGCGGTGAGCGAATTAAGGCTATAGCAGATTAGGATAGGGGAGGCAACTGGGTGAATGAGGCAACTGGGGGTATGAGGCAACTGGGCGTACGCGAATTCTTGCAACAAGAGCCCAAGTCTAAAGGGGTATTTTTCCAACCTTGTTCCCAGGGTGTTCTGATGTCATACGCTGATCTCAAAGCGGAATGAGCACCCTGATATTCATCAATGCACAAACCGGTGGTTTTACAGTTAGCTAGGTGACGCTAATTATGCGACCTCGGTTCCAAATAGCACAGTAATGATTGTGCTTAGTGTCGAAAACGTATTGTTCTTATTTGAATAATTAGACGTTTTTGAGCAATAGTTAGTGTTTGCTATTGTCTCGAGTGGCCAATCAAATGGCGGAATGGCCTCCTGTATCCCAGAGTAGAGGTAGACCAACAAACTCACTCTGGTGGTGGGATTTTGGTATTTTCCTGTGGAAATCCTATCAAAAAATATTAAAAATTCAAGGCTTACTAGGCCAGTCAAATAAATCAAAGTTGTTGCTTTGCCTGCCTAACGCGGCCAGAGACCCAGAGGTGTGTAAGCTATGGGGCACTCATAAGCTTGGAACTAATTGACAAAGAGTAAGGGTGTACATGAGGCAGCAGTTGCTTAGCCTTTCATGTTTAATGCAGCTGGTGAAGTGCAAGATTTCGTGGTGCTGTTGCATAGCTGACGATCGCAATCTGCTGTTAGTTTTACTTCTGTATCATATCTGTAGCATTGGTACGCCTTCTTGATTCATATCTATGTTGTTATTACCATAGATAAGCTCGATGCCATCGGATATCAGCAGCTTGCTCTAATTCAGGGCGTGTCGGATGCATGTTGCATCAATTTGTTTGGCCTAAGGGCCAGTCAGGTACGTTGCACCAGCAGCATGCTTCGTGACAGCTGGGCCTTAGGCCTAGTCGGCACACAGCCTTTTCTCTTGTAGGGATGGAATGCAATGAAACCAGAAGAAGTAGAACATGCTTAAAGCTCTCGAGTATGGACGAAGCTGCAGTCATAAAGCCTTGTGATGTCGATGTGATGGCGCAATGTGCTCTAGTGGCCTTGTTAGGCCAGTACGAACTGCTTTATGCTTGTGGGTGACTGTATGGTAAACAGTGTCTTGTGTGATTGTGTATGCAGTGTCAATGGTGTAACCATGTATGATACAATATCGTATCAATGTTGCTTGCCCTATTGCGGGGCGTGTAAGATGCACGAAGGCCGTAAAGGCCGAAAAGCCAGTGTTAACCGCCTTATGCTTGTTGTGTGACTGTATCGTAAACAGTGTCACTTGTGTGATCGTGTATGCAATTTCAATGGTGTAACCGTGTATAATAAAATATCATATCAGTTTGTGCTTGCCCTACTGCAGGGCGTGTCAGATGCAAGTTGCATCAGTTGTAGGATACAATATCGTATCAGTATTGCTTTTGCCCTATGCAGAGCATGTCAGATACACGTTGCATCAGTTGTTAGGCCGAAAGGCCATTCGGGTGCGTCGGCACCAGCAGCATCTTTGGTGACGGTTAGGCCTTAAGTCTAGTCGCCACTTTTATCGTTTTTATTTACCTTTTAGTGGTCATACACGTGGGCGCGTGGCTTGATGTCCCGATGTTTTGTATATGATTGAATGGTATTTATAGTGCCTTGTCGAAGGCTTTATTGTTTTTGTTCCAGCAATGCCTTAGTTACGTTCTGCTTAGGTCGGGAGAAGTTGGTCTAAGTTTTTACGGTTGGTGATTGGGTGGATCACTTTGTGCTCTTGTGGCCGGAATTTGGTATTCCATGTCTATCATCGACCGTAAAAGCTACCCCCGTTCAGGCAAAGGGGCCTGGTGCACTCACCTCCACAGTCAGTTCAACCTGTGGGGCAAGAGAGGCTGATGCACTACACTGACAGCTCATTTTCCTGAGTAAGTATTAATCAGTGGAAAAGACGTGCATTTGGTCCCGGCGTAGACGAAACTCTGTGGGCACAAACCGTAGTGTCGCAGGCCCACCACATCAGCACCTCCCTCAGCTGTACACGATTTTTTTTATAGTATAAGAAACCAGTTTGTAAGAACTTTTCAGCACAAGGATGGCCGAAAATTTAACAAACTCTAATACTAATTTCGAAAAGAACCGAAGAACTTTTAAATGCAAAATTCGAATTGAAATAGGAGTTGAAAAATTTGGGGGCCCAATTCCAACTGCTTGATGATAAGAGGTGAAATCAAACTGCAAAATATCAAATACACAACTTCCATAGCCGACTCGTTTTGGAAATTATTCAAAATTCTTTCATGCAAAATTTTAGAGCCGGGATGGGGATTTAGCAGTCAAAGTTTAATCAAATCAAATCAAATCAAATCATCATTATTTAAAGTTGGTGTAGCATAGTTCTAAGAAACTAATTAATACCAACTATTTACAAAACAATTTACAAAAATATAGAAAAATATACGGTATTTTCAAGCTACATAACTTATGAACAGGCTACTTACAAATTTTACAATTACATTTTTCACCCGTCCAGGCTTTTATCTTTTTTTTAAAGCTTGCAACTGTTGGTAGCTCCTTTATTTCATCGCACAGAGAGTTCCACAATAGGCTTCCTCTGAATGAGAGTGACTCCATGCCAAATTTTGTCGTTCTCGTGACCGGTAACTTGCAGAGATGCTTAGTTCTGAGATCATATTGGACCTCTTTCCTTTCATGAAGGTGCCAAATGTATGATGGATTTAGATGGCTCATTGACTTATAAATTTCTAGCATCAATTTTTAGAGATTTTTAACATGGATCGTTACGGTGTCACTTTTCTCCAGAAGTGTATCAAAGGGAGAGTCGTAATCATTGTGGAGTGTTCTCAACGCACGCTTATGAGTCCGGTCAACCGCTTAATTTAAGTGTGTATTCTGGATTCTGACCACGGGCTTTAGGAAACTCTGAAATAAAAATTAGATTTATGTATCATCCGAAAATCTAATTTTTAATTCAGAGTTTCCTAAAGCCCGTGGGTCTACTTCAAGGCCGGTTGCCATTGCAGCACTTCCGAGCCATTGTTCAGAGTTTGCGCAGGCGCTGCAACAAGAGTTTGGGCGATAAATTTGAACTTAGCAGCAACCTGTCTCTTGTCGTTAATTGGAAACTGGACACCATGACACAACACCATAGTCAAAGAAAGACACATGATATCGCTTGCGAAAATGTTTTCCATAATAATTGCTAAGGTGTCTACAATCCTACATGCTACATTACAAAAGATTCTGGTTGGCAAAGAAACGAAGACTATTCAAAAATTTAGTACATGGTCAACACTGATCTAGCTCTATCATCAAGTATTCCGGGTGCGCCAAAATGCAATGTATCCACGTTCAACAGGCCATGATAAATCGAGTACGGAGTCGGTTTTAAAGGACAATTCCGGGGTTGGTATGATGTTTGTACTTTCTCTGCGAAATTACGTTTTACAATCTGCGACAAATGCGTAGTGACGTCATTAAGCACATGGTGAGAGCGTTCTGTCGTCACGTTCAACGCGAGAATCAGGCTGCCCTATTGTTTTCCCGCCTCTGAATCGTGACTGGCCTCCTTATCGTGCACTCGTGGAAAAAAATGGAGATCAATGGCTGCGACATTTGGTCTAAATTACTAGACTCAATACATGTCGTAGTTTCGCTCTTTGACTGAACTGATAACGCTACAACTACTGCAGCTCACTGCAGCGACAACAACAACAGCAATTCAATTCAATTAGATGAGCGTAAGTTGAGGGCCTTATGCAGTGAGGCTACTAAATTACCAAGATGTTTATTGAATTGACAGCTGAAACACAAGTCTAAATGTAAGAAAAGTTTGTCATTTGATTCAGGAGACAGTGAGTTCGTTTTTTAATATTAATTTTACAAACCCCGGAATTGTCCTTTTAGGATTTAATTTTTTCTTACTACTCAAAGCTTTAATTTAGACCTCCAATCAATTTCGTATCTTGTCTTGAGATATAAATGATTTAATCATGGTGAGGCTTTTTCAGGACATCATTGTTTGCATGACCTCATCATAGGAAATCAGATACAAAATACGTTTTTTACAGGGAAAGTTAGATTTAGAGCCTGAGAGATCTGATCAGAGACTAAAAACTCTAAACCTGAGCTGTTTATCGAGTAGTNTGTCCTTTTAGGATTTAATTTTTTCTTACTACTCAAAGCTTTAATTTAGACCTCCAATCAATTTCGTATCTTGTCTTGAGATATAAATGATTTAATCATGGTGAGGCTTTTTCAGGACATCATTGTTTGCATGACCTCATCATAGGAAATCAGATACAAAATACGTTTTTTACAGGGAAAGTTAGATTTAGAGCCTGAGAGATCTGATCAGAGACTAAAAACTCTAAACCTGAGCTGTTTATCGAGTAGTTCTCAAGCATAGAGTAAAAATAAGCGCATCTTTTTGACATGCAGGGAAATTTCGATCACGAGCACAGAATTGAAGACATTTGTGCTCTTCTTCTGTGGAATATTAACTAGCAGTAAATGCAAACAGACCTTTAAGGTGGGATTTGGCCTATATTTTAGTGTGGTGAACGGATACGGATTGCTGGGGAATTGCTGCGCTTACGGATATGGCCGAAAAAATTGCGCGGTTAACGGATATCGGAGCTAAAAGACACTCTACAATGAAACAAATTAACGCATTCAAAAGATGCATAGCAAACATTTCTACCGCTAAAAAATCGACGAGTAACTAAGTATTCTACTAGAGTTGACCTAGCACTCTATACTTTGTTAGTAGGTTTTTACTTGCGACTACATGTTATGTTTAAGGCAGTTTCTACCAAGGTCTCCAGGGCAGTCGGCTTTCTAAAATATGCTAAGTCCTTTCTGCCAAAGGAAAGTTTGAAAACTCTACCGGGTGTCCCAGAAAAAAGGTAACAGATTTGATCAGGGGTAGCGATAAGAATTTAGCTTGAATCGATCGGAAATAATTTTTAAACTAACCCTCAATAGTTAACTTGAAGATAGCTACCTTGTTTGTTGATATTGGTACTTTGAGAGTTGAAATATTAATCTTGAAACCTCAAACTTGCCTTCGCCTCCAAACCAGAGCTTTTGGGTTTTAGCCACGACTGGATGACAATTAGAAGTTATGGTTCAACCATATTAGAAGTAGTGAAACGGGTGTTGCACGAATTAGACTTTCAGAAACACGTATTAAATATTTTAAATATAATGGTATTTAAAAACTTTTAAAGATTCGTGTATTTTGGCGTTTCGAAAACCTTACAACTTAACCAAAATGACTCTTGGGATGCTTGATCTGTAAAGTTACTTAAAACATCAGTATTTCTAAAACGGACGTTTCCCATGTTTTCCGATAGTCTGATAGGGGTGGAGGCTCAGTCCAACCATGAGCGATAGGACACCATGTGTATATCAGTGTTAAATTTGTATCAGTAGTGAACCACCGTAACCCACTGCGTATGTATTTGCTGATCCTTGATCCACGAATTCAACTTTCTTTAGTAGTGAGCCACCTTTAAGTGCAGATCCACATCAACCACGGTTACACACATGATACACACATGGCGTCCTAGCACTCATGGCCCAACCCAACATGTCTGGGGTTCCCCAGTTTAGGTTGGTGCCCCAGACCCCGCGACGTATCTCAGCGGCCCTGTATGTTCATATGATCATAATCTACGTATCTAAGATAAAATACAAAAACTGAGAAATAGAGAGTTTGGCTAGTGTAATGTCTTCCGTTTCATAAGATAGCTGATAACGCATTGCTAACTCATTGAAATACGAGCAAGTATTCTGGGTAACACTGGTTATCGTAGAATACAACACTAATACCTGGGTTTTGAGATGCATCGTTTCCAACTGTATCGAACCCTTTAGGCGGCACTTTCATCCCATTCTGCCCAGCTGTAGATTTACCAACGAGTACTCTTGCAAGGTACATGTAACAAATTCCAGGTGCCTGCTTTGCATAGCCAGCTGAATAATATGAGTCACGTGCAAAATAAACTCCATTGCCATACTTAGTACCTGCAAAGAGAGCATGATACCTTAACCTTCACCCCCCTCATCGCTCAAACTACGACTCAAAATTTTACAGACATAAAACCTGGACTAATTTTCCGAGCTGTAGTGGTTTTCTGTCGCGGCAATAACTGCACAGTATTTAAACGAATAACAGTGAAGTATTTGCACTTTATGGCTAAAATAGACATAAATCTTCGTCCTCACAATTTGTTTTAATTTCCCATCTTCTAGCTTTGAAAACAAGAATTTTAAGCGGTTTTGTAATCGGGGTTTTACTTAGGTCATCCGCCATTATTATCAAAATCAAACTGACTGTGTAAAAGTCGCAAATTTAGTCCAGGGACGATGGGCGGTAGGAGACGTTTGGATTGCTTTTTGAAAAATGTTGTGGTCATAGGTTGCGGTTGCTGAGATTAAATTAGCCGCGATGTTTTCAGAGCGGCTTCCTGTTATTGTGTAGGCACTTGACGGCTGACCCAGCAGACGCTAATCTGCCCATCGACTATGGTTAGAGCGTCCGGCAGGCCTATCAATAGCGATATCTACGATGTTGTAATCAGTCTAACCCTATATAAGTGCCAAGTAAAAATATGCGGGGAATTCGAAATCGGGTGTCCCTACACAATTTCAAATCTATATTCTCTTAGTTATAGCTTACAAAACGTTGACTGACAAAAGATGGTTTTACTAAAAACTCTTTTACTCCGAATGAGAAACCACGGGCTTTAGGAAACTCCCAGGGGGGCGCACTATGTATATTTTGGGTAATGAGGACGTGCCATCGGTAAAGGTATCGATTTTCACGATTTTGGTATAAGGAACGGTATCGATTTTCGTGATTTTGGTATAAAGTACAAATAAATAGAACATTCTACTTAGTAAATGTGTTTTAACGCCAAGGCAAAGCACCCCCTGGTTGTTACTAGTTCCCAGTCCACGTTATTCAGCGGGGCTCATTCGCTCGAGTTTATTCTCAAAGCTGGTTGCTCACGTTTGATAAATTTCCCCACCCTCCCACCCATTTCGGTCAAGCTTCTCTGGGTCGTATCTGGACATGTGTATTGATTAATGAGGGAAGTTCCCTACAAAGTATGTTGCAAATCGAGGCAAGTTGCCCGAAAAAGTGTATTGATGAATGAGGGAAGTTCCCTACAAAGTATGTTGCAAATTGAGGCAAATTGCCTGAAAAAGTGTATTGATTAATGAGGGAAGTTCCCTACAAAGTATGTTGCAAATTGAGNAATCCCCCCAATGTCACTAGAAGTATTTGGTTGCGTGGATCTGTCTGAAGATGCAGACAAAGAACTTTCACTGGGCGCGTTGGAATCATTTGAAGATAAATTGTGGCTCTTTTCTAAGGAGTCTGGTGAAGTACCAAGGCCTGATGGGCATGTTGTATCAGAAATTTGTAGACTTGAAATAGAATTTGTTTGTATACTCAAAGCTATATCAAAGTCGTCTTGCTTATTTGATGACATTAAGGATGTTTCAGAAAGCTGATTTGCATACAAAAGTTCAGTTGGGCTGTTGGTTAAGCATTCTGAATTGTTTCGTGAAATACTATGTAAGCTTGTGCTTGACAACTTAAGTGTATCCAAACTCTTCATAATCATGACCGTCTTCTAATAAATCTGATGGAATACGAGAGTCTGATGTGCATGTTAATGTCAATACAGCATAATAAAATGTACCTTTAGTGTTTCATTTTTCTTGTTGTTTCCCTTCCAATCCATCTGTTGTCCGTTCGCTGTTAGGCCCATCTGAAAATAACCACCACCTCAAGAACTATGTTCCAGGAACCTAGTTCTCGAGGTGGCGGTTATTTTCAGATGGGCCTAACAGCGAACGGACAACAGATGGATTGGAAGGGAAACAACAAGAAAAATGAAGCACCAAAGGTACATTTTATCATGCAATAATATTCACTATTCCCCGCTACCTGTGGAGACATGTGGACATTCATTTCAACTGCAGTCGGTCTCAAATTAGATGTCAAGTGAAAACGCCTGGAAACAAGAACGATGAAAGGGTTTTGCAACGGCGTGACCAGGCCAAATATACAGGGGGTATTAAAATGAGGGGGTCTGGGGGCGAAATGCTCAGAAAACTTTTTCAGGACACGCCCTCTACTTTGCCTTAGAACGCCTCTCCCGATCCCATTTTTGGCGGTGCTAAAATAGGATTCTTGGCCATGCTGTAACAGGTTTTTTAATTAATTGGCATCCCCAGGAAAATTTTTCGCGAAAACATCATCTTTTATGACTATCTTGATCCAATGTTTACTAGTGCCAAATTGGAAACTTTTGACCATTTTGTAACAGTTTTCTATGAATCATCACCTTCAAGAAAATTTTTACGCAAACACCTTTTAATTTGTCTTAAAACGCTTCTCACAATGCAATGTTTGTCTACCCCTATAAAAATGGAAGGCTTCACAATTTTGTGATGGTCAGTCTAGGAAAATTTTTAAGAAGGGTAACCTTTACTGTGCCTCTCCAAATCACTTTCCAGCATTCTTTGGTAACATTCTTTCCCTACCCTTCTTATACCCGACTACTTTCTCCTCGTTTGTGAAAGAATCTCGAAAATTATTTTTAATTTCTCCGCATTTAGATACACTATCCACTTTTTCAGTATTTTCCCAGTTAAATTGATCTTCTGTTTTCTCTTTATCAGGAAACTGAGGATAAAATGAAAATCTTTTCAGGTTTGTTTAATTCAGATCATTTAGTTTTCCTCGCCTTTTAGACCCTTGATTCTTAACATCGAGTGAAGGTAGTTATGGTCTGTGGGATGGAGTCAATTTTGTTGTCCCAACGACTTCAGTATCGACAAATTAAACAAAAAAAGAGCTAGACAGTCCAATATCATTATTTGAATAACCACCGAATAACATATTTCGCAAGATCTCTGTAAAACTGGGACAACAAAAGTGACTCCAGCGTGGTTATGGTCTGTGACGCAGGCTACTACCTCTACAAATGGAAGTCCTAAGTTCAGCCATGGTGCTTAAACAGCACTCTCCTTTTGACTGTAAGTGGAGGAATAAATGTCGATACGAAACTTCTTTCAAGGAAAATAGTCTTAACCAAGAATTCTTGTCAAAAGTAATTTTCTTACCAATCGACCAAGTAGCTATTTACTTGATTCAAGAAATCTATTCTTAAAAAAGTTCAACTAATAATTCAGATTTTTGCTGTGAGTGCATTTTGGTCGATTTTCATTAAATTAAAGTTGGAGCCCTGGAGTAAGGAGATACTTTACGATTTGGTCGAGAGTTTTAGGCCCCTTTTCAGGCATTTCGCAACCAAGGCTTTTTCGTTAAGTCGAATTTACCTATATTTTCAGTGCTCACAAAAACACGAAAAAAATCACAAACATACTTTGGTCTTTCATCTATCTAATAAAATTCGATTTATTCAAATTCATTCAGTACTCTAGGTACTACGGATTTTCAAACGGCTGACCTTTTTTCGGCGCACCCAGTATGTGTCCCTGCCATGACAAAATATACGGAAAATATACGTATGCATAGTACGGTTTTTGAGGATGCAGCTCTGTAGATGCCCTAGCCAGCGAAACTAGTCAGCACCAAGAGATAAAACGCGCAAAAAGACCACAATGATTTCTGTTTCTTTAAGCCAGGTAGCCACCTCGTACCAACTTTTTACCGGCGATTAAATTGCATCGCGCATTGTAAACGAGATGGTGATGCAAATTTAACGCACATCGCTAAAAAGATAAAGCGACGAAGAAAGCAATTAATATCAAAAAACTTTTCGCGACAAAATATGACGAAGACTTATCGTTTGCGATCGATATATATGGCGCAGTGGGAACTAGGCCTTAAAGAGTTGCTGCCCTCTCCAACTTGTGCATTGTATTTAAAAATACACGTAAATATACAGGGTGAGTCAATATGGGTGGAGTCAAAATAAACTTGCACCTTTCTAGAAATCAGCAAAATTTGATGAAAGTATCGAACACGAAATTTCTTTATGTGCATTTGTGTCGAGGACCAAATAACTTTTGACATATTGCAAAGTCTTGAAATGGCTTTGAATTTATGGGAATTTGTGGTTTTAGGAGCTACCTGGTTTTGAAGCATACTCTGAAATGACAAGGAATGATTATCAAATTGAATTTGTATGCCTCATTACCACTTTAATTGGTTTCTTATGTCATTGATGAAGCTCACATGTCGTGTAGGACTCAAACTTTCATATGAAATGGCATATTATAGATTTCTGGCTAAAAATACCATGTTTTGCAAGATTCTATTGCTCAAAAGAAACTTTTTTCATGCCTTAATATAATTGTCTCTCTCCCGGAAGTATTAAGCAATGATCACCCATTAAATTTGC
Source organism: Aurelia aurita (assembly GCA_004194415.1). Taxonomy (NCBI): domain Eukaryota; kingdom Metazoa; phylum Cnidaria; class Scyphozoa; order Semaeostomeae; family Ulmaridae; genus Aurelia; species Aurelia aurita. Next base: position 77,415 of record REGM01000467.1, read on the forward strand.
TTGGTCTTCGCCTCGGTACTACAAAACATAGGCGTCGAATCTTTGAAGAATTGTAAAAATCAATCCTGTAAAATGTCATTGACCCATTCTTTCAAATGAATTGCTCGAAGAGAACTTTAGGTAATTTGCCATATTCCCAGAGAGAGCATTTCTTTATATCATCATTATTTTCATAATTACAGCGTTTTTTATATTTTTCTGGTTTTGAAATTGTGACAAATATCTTTGAATTTTTTTCAGGAGTTTGGCTTCTTTATATTGTACATAATGGCACATATATGCACTTAGAATGGGACACGATACTACGAAGAGTAAGCCGGCTTGCAGAAGGGAAGATGACCTCAAAAATCTGGAATTAGGATTTTACAAATGCAACACCTCGGTACACAAAAAGATAATTTTAAGATAGGTAACGCAGTTAAATATTGGTGAGATTCCAATAGGTGCACCCCGGTATGTAAAAACGCGTGTGGCACATTCCCTTTTTATTGGCGTAAGTAGAAAAATAGCAGAAATCTTATCGAGGTTTTCTTGAAATTGACTACATTCTATAGTGCCTATCTTCTATCTATAGGTAAACGTGAAAATTTGATTTAGAATGCCCAATAACAACACTTATTACGATGAGTCCCAGTAGTCGATCATCAAAACGAGACTTGCATCAAGCCGAGACAACTCATAGTTTGAGCGTCCATCAGTCTATCAATAGCGATAACTACGACCCTGTAATCAGTCTACCCAATAGCCAGGTAAACTAGAAATAAGACGATAATATACATACTTTTCGATTCCTCTCTAAGGACTTCTCTTGCCTCGTTGTTCTTTAAATTCGTGCATTTCATTTGAACAAAGTCAACTTTGAAAGGGCAGCTCACTCCATTGTCGTCTTCCATTTGTATTTCTGCTTCACTCTCACTACTTTTATACAAAGTCTCAAGTTTGCAATTGATTATTGGGTCATAGTTGATGACGCTATTACCTGTCTGCACTTCCTTCCACTGCACCAAGCCTGCAACGAGTTGCTGCTTTTCTCGCTCATGTTGCTCTGTAATCAGGTCGCTGAGCTCACTCAAAATTTTAGCTGCATCTTTGGCATAGCCGATCAATCGAACAGTCCCACTTTTCTTGTCAATCTCAAACAATACATCTCTGTTCATAGCGTGTGATTTGATTTGCTCGATTACCTGATCTGTCAGTTGTTTGTAGTCGTCTCTCTTTGTCTCAATCGTGTTGATATTTTCTTCCACAAGGTGAATTAATCTTTTTGTGGACTCTTTTATCGCTTTCTGTTCAAAGCCATACAGGACCAATATGACTGGCTCAAAATCCCCCTTATCACCACCAGTTCTAGTGCTAGCCATACCAGGATAATCTGCAACATGTGGCTTCGAAGAAAACAAGGCTGCGACGTAAGCAAACTTTTCTTTGATCCAGTTAACAACGCCCCCTCCAGCATTCTGCAGGTATTCTTCGGGGTTGCTAAGTACATTTGCCAACTCAGCTTTGAAATCGTCGACCATTTTCTCCTCAAAAATGATGATTCTAACTGTTTTGATATTTTTAAGGGAATCATTAACACTCAACTCTGCCAATGAGTGGAGTATCAACTTGGCTGATGTCTTAGCACTTTTCCCCATAACTCCAGTACCAATAGCTGGTATTGAAACTGATGTCAAGGATTTCTTGTCACATTTCTCAAACATGCTTCTAGTGGCTTCCTTCAAACCATCATATGACTCCGACTGAGGATAAATATGTGCTATGTTCTTTGATGGCAGTTCTCTTGTTCTTAGCAATACGGTGCTGCCAGACCTTTGGGGAGCTCTTTTTCTTGCTTCTTTTTCGATCGGTCTACCTTCCTTTCTGAATATAGCTTGTCCAACAGCGCCCCCAAGGTCCAATGTGGCATTTCCAAAAACTGCAATTGCATCTGTTCTCTCATCTGTAATGTCCCCTTTTAAAACCTCTACAGACACGTCACCAAATTTGAATGCTCTTCCATCTAAGTCAAATTTGCTTTGCGAAGGCTGACTTGGAGCTCTGCGAACTTTCTCATATTGCTGCGGAGCACCAGATGAGGGTGGCTGATTAAGAACAATTTTAAAGGCATCAATTGTTATTTGGTCCAAATGATATGCAACTAGGCACACCTTCTTGAGAGTGGTACTCTTTCCGTTCTTTTTTCTGAATTCAATAGCACATGAAACCATGATTTGAGCAACTTTGTCTCTTGGGAAATTCAATTTGCCCGTTCCAAGTGCTGGGATTGCTATTTCCTTGGCTTTGTGTTTGCTAGCTTCTTGAAGCATATTAGTGCACAGGTCTTCAAGTTGCTAAAAAAATAGAACAGTTGATTAATCATTATTGCAGCATCAGCTTTGTATCACGTGATACAATCCTTTGTTTACAAAATTTCTTTTGATTTAAATTGATACGAGACTTTGTATCTTCGTTCCAGTTATAACTGTTAATCACCACAACCTTAAAAGACCCATTGCTAACGATAATCCTTTGCGCACCGAATGAAAAGGAAAACAAAGAGAACCTAGGCGAGACTTATACATCTTCGCAGTTTCGCTATTTGCCTGAAATGATATACCGCTACAACTACGACTCATGATCTAACTGTAAGTTGAGTTGAGACAACCACCTACATGTCGTATGCTATTTGATCGAAAACACCGATGCTCAAACGCCTTAAAATTCGAGGTTTCAGGACTTGAACATGAAATAACTAGTCAGTAGTACTTAGAAGAATCCTTCCTTGATCCAAAAGGTTTAAATACTGGAACTTTTCGGCAATAATCTTCCTGTTTAACAACAAATTAGATCTGCCAAATATGCTTAAAGCTGCAAGAGTCAACGTCTCATTTCATTTCATTTAAAGGACGATTCCGGGGTTGGTATGATTCATCATAAAATGAAAGATTATACTGTTATGTATGGTGTATCGTATTTTTTTGTAACTTTTTTGCGTCTTTTCTCTTCAAAATTGCGTATTATTATCTGAAGGTCATTACGTCATTGACCAGAAGTTCATTGCGAACCGACGTCATATTGAATGCAAACGAGGCTATCAGAAAATTCTCCCGGCAATTCTCGTAAGCTAGTAAGCTCTGACATCACCGTCTTGCATCTAAAGCGAGGCTACACTCCTCATCGTGAACTCTTCCAAAATGGCGACGAGTTTGGGCCTAACTTATGGAAAACGTTTGACACATTGGCAGCCGTTACGGATGCCTAAATGTGGAAAAAAGTCGCAATTCTTCGTCAGGAGTTGGTAAGGTTGTTTTTTGACATTACTTTTATACACCCCGGAATTGTCCTTTAATGTTATTTAACAACGACATCCATTCAGTTGTATAATAAAGTAAATTATGATAAAAAGATACAATGATAAGTTCTATTTACTAAATTAAAAATATATGCTGTCTTAAGAATATTGAGAGAATGGCCCTAAGTAACTGATCTTCCATGGATTCGTACAAAACTAATTTCTGTTAGCTCAAAAGGTGATATTTAACCCTATTCTACCCGGGGGGGGCGAAAAACGCCCCCCAACCAAACTTTCTACAATAAACACAAAAAGGAAAGGGAATAGAGATCTAAGACGCTCTGATTTTTCCTCTTATTTAGTTGGCAATTAAATTATAAACTTTTCATTGTCATAATTTAAGTCACGTGACCAGGAAATGCCCATATTAGGAGCGTGGTAACAAAGAAAATCTCAAAAACAGTCGTAGATTCTTTGTTTTAGCTTCGATTGAGTTGTAACTGCTACCAAACGATTTTCCTTCCAAAGTACTTTCATTTGATATATACTTCATTTATAGTTGCTTACGTCGGCAAATATAAATTATATGACGTCATCAACAAGAAGGACGTCATATTTCCAACAACAAAAGACAACATTCCAAAATTCTGATATCAATCGATAGACAATCATATTTTCTTTACTTTTAAGTAGTTTATTGACGTTTCATTTCTTAAAATCCGAATTAATTAACACTTTTGTTTTTCCAGTACTGAAGCTTATATGAGACATAATCCAATTTTTCGGTTGCCTGGTAAGAAACCATGTGACCAATTAGCATCAGATTCTATAATTAGACTTCTAATAGATTTAATTACTATTGCACAAGTTACAATGGCATAGTAATTATGGTTTCAGAGATAATTAGGGGGGGGGGCATCTTTTGCACTGTGGGCATCTTTTGCACTGTGGGGGGGCATCTTTTCCCGGGCTGTGGTCTGACCCAAAGAGCCCGGGTAGAATAGGGTTAAGCTTTTGTTTGAATTGTACAATGGATTCGGATATCTCTAATGGGTTGTGGGATACTATTCCAAGCTTTTGGACCAGTGTACAAGAAACTTCTTTTGGTATGTTTTTTGCACACGGAGATCCTTGCTGTTTCTTGTGTTGTATTTTGATATGGCAGACCTTTCTATGAACTTATTTTGTAAGCCTTCAGGACAAAGCTGATCGACGATTTTGTAGGTCATTACCGCTCGGTCATAGGGCATCAGTTGGTTTACTTTCAGGGAGTTCTTATGCCAAGCATCTTTTACCTTCGCAGATTCTATCAGATCGAATGCTCTGTTCTGATATTTTTGCAGAGTGCTAAGTTTGGTATGAGAGAGGGCTCCCCATACCACGCAGCATATCTTAAGTGGCTTTCAACAAGTGCTTGATACACATTAAGCAGTTGAGATTGTGGTAAGATGTTTTTTTAGTTTTCTGAGTGGTGCTAGGCCACCAGCTACTTTACCTTTGACTGATTTGTACTGTTTATTCCAGCTTAGCTTATCATCAACAGCAAGTCCTAGATACTTCGTTTCATGAACCTGTTTTATTCTAGTATCATCTAAATAAAATGGTGGTAGCAATAAAATGATGGTAACAACGTCTGTCGGCATTGTTGTCATGACAACTTGATCAACCAATCAGAGCGCGATATTTGAGTGCTATTTGCTTATATTTGGCTCTCGACAAACTCTCGACTGCAAATACTGCTCTCTGATTGTTGATACAATTAAAGGGCCCCATTAGCCATGTACGAAGAACGCTGGTACAGGACAGCCTAAAAAAGCTTAGGGACAAGTAGTGATGACGTGTATTAAGGACACAGGGGTAAAAGGATTAGAAGATAGAATAAGGAGTTACCGCCTCATCATGACCATTACAAACTGGAAAGAGCAAATGCTGACCCTCTCGTGTATGTCCGTGAAAGAGCTCAGACATTTCTGGGTGGGAGCAATAGCTTCTTCGAAGCTGCGGCAAATTTGGTATTTTTCATATTTCGTATTTCAATTTTTAAATTTTCTGCAAAATTGTTCTCGAATTCTTAAAAAAGAAGAAAGCCATCTAATTCTGAAAATATTGAAGATGTCTGAACAATCCAGCAGTAGAATTATAGTAAAGTAGCTAAAATTTCTTTCAAGTCATTCAATCATGATTCAATTCAAAGAAATAGGTCATATAATTTTACACTAAGTTTTATTTTCTATTTTTGTTGAATTCTTGAAAAAGAAGAAAAACAATCTAATTCTGAAAATATTGAAAATTTCAGAAAAGTCCAACGGTAGAATTATAAAAAGTAGCTAAAGTTTCTTTCAAGCTTATTCATTCCAAATAAATAGGTTATACGATTTTACACCAACCTTTTTAAAGATTTGGAACCTCTGCTACGTGGCTATAAGTCTTCGGTTTTTATTCTCGCTACAAAATTTGCAAACAAGGGCAGATTCTAAACAATAGCATACGTTGCTTTTGATTGATACGCCCATTTCAAAGTGACTAGCGATCGCAGACAAAGGAACAGGGGCGGATCCAGACCGATGCAACCGATGCAAATGCATCGGTCATTCTCACAAGAATGACAATCCAAAACTAGAATTTTTAACAGATAGGTCCATGTAGGTTTTTGTATAGCTGCATAGCTACGATAAATTAATATTCCATTTGCCGCAGCTTTTCGTGTGATAAAAAAATTATCATCACATTCTGTTATCTTGATCCGTTTGTTGCCAAACGAAACCGCTCGCGATCTCTGCCCTCGTTTGCCGATGCTCCTGCGCCTACGTAGCAACCTTGTGGCCCTTGACTTCGCAACCACCACATAACAGAACAAATCTTGCGCAACTGTTTTGAAGGGTGCATCGGTGTCGATCATAGCAGCTTTGACAGCTCCTTTCTTCTCAACAAAAGATAGCCGAAATGCATCGGTCCCCAGACCTCTGAAGGGAGAAAAATTAGCGTTTTGCACTGGTGAACCGATGCAGTCCAAAGGTTGCTATTGGGCAATAAATCGACCTTTTCCATTGTTGTCGTACTGTCTTATCTGAAAAGCGCGCCTTGACATTTTCTCAAAATGGCAGAACCGGCGCTGACCCTAAAGAACTTCATCGAGGAAAAAGATATTACAAAGATAACGTCTCTACAAACTACGATCGAGAAGAAATTAATTGCAGCCCTGCATGGTATTCGAGGGGCAAAATTATGGTTTCCTTACTAAAGGAATCCATGGCAGGGATTTATTCAGCGAGCATCACATACCACATCATCACACGATGAAATTTGGCATAGGCCTAGATGTAAACAACATGCCCCTAAAATTTTGTTTAGAATTCGTCACTAAAGGGGAAGTCTCTCAGCAGACAGCAGATCAGCTTTATTTATTGTTGATGGATTAATATTTCTTCAGACATATTTAATGAAGATTGAAAGAGCTATATTCTTACTTTAATTTGCTTGTTTTGCCTTGCTTCCTTTTTGCTTTCCTGGTTACATTTCTCCACGTTCATCATCATAAGTGGTACTAGGGTTTTTTGTGATAGGAATTGTAGACTGAGCCTTTGATGCTCAATTTTTTGACAGCAAAACACTCACCTTTGTTCAGTTCTAACAGTTAAAAATGATCATTGGCAGGTCCACGGCATTCAACCAAAATGCAGTGAAATTGGTCAGAATTGGTCTTATTGTAGGGATTAGACATATCATGCGTGCCGTTGTAGATGTTCTAGCAAATATGTCTAAAAGGGCGTTGCCCATGTTTTCCGAGAGCTTGAAGGGCGTGGTCACGAAAAATTTTCCTGAGGGCTTTGCCCCCAGACCCCCTCATTTGCAACGGTCAATCATATGTCTAGATCCGCCCCTGCAAAGGAACTTCAACGATTTAATAGTCAACTCACAAACACGAGCAAAGTAAACCGCGAAAAACTGCCTAAAGCCAGGATGAGTAAATGCGAAAAAGGATTGGTAAGAGAAGGTATGTATTTATATCGAAAGAGGTAGGATGGATTTAAACATCTACCGCCTCGGCTTTATTTATCTCGCTTAGAAGCTGAGCATTAAATTATCAAATTGCATTAAAAAAATTTACGAGAATTGCAACAAAATAGGAAAATGAAAGAGACTAACCTTCTCTGTAGTAGCTCCATTGTAATCCCCACATGCAGCATGAAACACAGATCGACATTGCAACTTTCCACCTTTAGTGGTTGCAAAATCATATTGAGGCAAGTTTCCATTCGTTTGTATCCACTCGTTGCACAGCTTTTGAAGTTCGGGTCCAGCAGCCTTGCTTAAGCCACGTGCACAGGGGTTCTTTGACAAGTTGAGATCAGTCGACACAGAGTTCACTATAATGTCTACCTGTAATAGACAAAGCCAATTAAATCATGAGCAAAACAGAGAACAGTTGCAGGACAATAACTAGCTTATTCAGCAAGAACCCCGGCGGCAACTTCCATTTATACTGGTACGATGTGCCATTTTTTGGGATGCCTTTCTGCAGTCACCTTTTTGGCAAGATGACAAATAGCCATGAATTTTGGGGTATCATTTTAGCATGATTATAAATTTCGGGGTATAATTTAAAAAATAATTCCTTAACCCTGTCTCACCTGGGGGGGTGGATTCCACCCCCCCAACCAAGTTTTTCTTTTCCGTTCCTAACCTATGTAACGCAACATCCCAAGATTGTTCAAGTTTAACGTTATAACTATTCTGTATCGAATTATTAAAATTTCAAGATTCTAAATATAGCACCGTAACCATGGCAACCAATTTTTTAATGACTGGTCGACCAAAATTGGAAACTTATTTTGAAACCGTTACAAATATTAATCTCAAATTGGTACATATTATGCCCATACATGTATTTAATGATATCCATCTCAATTTGACACAAAAAATTACAATTTAATCCCTTATTTTATTGTTTTAATCACGATACCCATTATCATCATAATCATAACTTAATATCTTTTTATTGTCATAGCAACAAGAACAATAGACTTAATTTGATTTTATCACGTGATTTTGATTGTTTGCATCAAATTCCATCTAATTACTAAGTTACACGCTCATAGCTACTGTAACAGCAGAGAAAAAGAGGGAGGGGTGGAATCAACCCCCCCAGGTTGTGACCGCTTCAAAAGGCCCAGGTGAGATAGGGTTTAAGGTATTTAATTGCATACAATTTCAAATATTAAAGATTAAACTTTTAGAATTTTGTCACAATTGTAGGGTATGCATTTTGTATGGCCTTAAATTTTGGGGTATGTTTTATGCAAAATTTTGAAATTTTAGGAGGTGATGTCATATGTCAAAATGGCACACCCCCGTCATTTGACTGTTGAAATTACCCCCGGGGCAAGAACCTACAAGTAAGAAACTATAGCGTGTCCCGAAAAGAATTGTACCCCATTTGTGCGGCTGCTGCAGATGAGCTGCAACTTCAATTGTCCCATTTTCATACAGTTGCATAGGATAAGCTACCCTAATCCATATGGGCTTTTTTCAAGCTACCATATATGGGGGGGGGGGTGCTTTCCACCCCCCCTCTGAAAACAGCCTTAGACTCACCAGAATTCAGTATAACTTGGCACAGTTATAGAGCAAGTAATTTGCAACATGTAGCACAATTTGGGTGTGGTTGCCACGCCCTATGACGTCACAGTGACGTCATAAAGTTGAAAATTGGCCAAAATCAGGTTCTCAAGTTAAATTTGAGTTGAACGAAGATTTTGAAGCAACTGTATGCGGTTTTTGGTCTAGTTTGTCACAATACTTGCTGAAAAATGTTATTTTATTGTAAATAGCGATTTTCGAATGATATTTTGGTAGAAATTATTCAATTCTGATGACGTAATTTATGTTATAAATTTGTTCCATGTAAAAATAGACAAAAAGAAGCGACAAAATGGTGATAATCTATCACAAATGCATTATTGGAGTGTTTTTAATGGAAAAAGGTGGAAAATATTTAAAAAAATTGCTAATTAGCCCAAAATGGCGGCTAAAATGACGTCATAATAAAAAAATGCTGACGTCATCAAATTCCAGAAATTCCGGTATCAAATTAAAGCCCTTTGTTTGCTGATTCGTTTGATATATAATACTTCATAATTCAAGCAAATTTTGCCATTGAAATCATCGAAAACAATGATTTTGCTGTTACCTGCTTCCAAATATGGGCATGTCACGTGACCTTTGAGTTCTATTGTTCAAATTTTTTTCATCAAAATGTAGCTAATAGATAATTAGTAAAAGTCAAGGAGACTGGGGGACATAGCTGATATCATTTAAAAACGCGGCACAAAAAACCTTGAGGGGGGGGGTGGAATCCACCCCCCCCCCCCATATGGATTAGGGTTAAACTTAGAGTTTGTGACCTTGTTTGAGTCAATCTGACAAGTGATTGCTGATTTATGGCACAAGAAAGTCAAAATAAGCGGTTTTTCTCCAACGATGGGAAAATCAAGTAAATATTGCAAGAAAGGATTCGTCAGTGGTTCTCGCTGTTTACAACAAACTGTTACGAGATAAAGGCTGGTAAAGAGGTTGGTAAAGCTGATGAGTTACCTTTTGTTTAGCTAAATCTCCAATGACCAATTCAATGATAATTCCTCCTTGTGCTTGCATGGTCTGTGCATCACCAACGGGCCTATTGCTGAGTTCCTCTTCTCGCCGCTCTTGTTGCTGTTGTCTCGGCTGAGGAGCTGGCCTTTTTGCTGTATTATGTATTCGGTATTTGACATCAGAGGTGGCTGTGGCAGACATCGACCATACATCATTCACCTTTTGGTAACCAGGTCGCTGACCAAAACGTTTTCTAAAGTGGGTCGCAAAATAATCAACTGTAGCTGCATCATTGTTAATAAAACGAATCTCTTTCAAATTTCTCACTGATTCATTTCCAATTTCATTCAAGGTTACGTCGGTGAGAATTTGCGCACAAAGATCCTTCGGGAAGCCGAATATACCGCTACCTATGGCTGGAACAGCTAATATCGCACAGCCAGCATTTTCTGCTTCCAAAAGAACGTTTGTCATAGTATCAGCAAGCAACCCTTCGCATTCTTTCTCGTTTTGCTGCAACTCCTTTTGTCCAACGAATCTCCCGTTTTCTGGCCAATGAGGACCAACTGCATGTATTATTCCCTTTAATTTCATATTCCCAGCAGTTGTCATGGCTACAACGCCTATGCCCATTTTGCCCCGTTCTCTTATGAGGTTATTGCACTCATCCTGTATTCTGGAACCACCAGCAGATGCGATCGCACCGGCAACTCCTTCACCTAGCCACAGATTTTCATTTGCAGGATTCACAATAATATCTGCTTGATGTTTTGTTATATCTCCATGATAAACAGCAAGAATCTGACCCCCATTTGTTTCGAATTTGCAGATCAATGTCGATGTTTGGCTAGGCGAAACAATACAGCTTTCCTGGGGCTCTTCGTTAACCACACTGCATACCTTATCATCCGCTTTATTGATGATGACAACTTTCTTTTCCGATTCTAGGCCACTCACTGCGTTCTTGAATGATGTTAACCCAATGATCTTTGTTACTCCTGGTCTCTGCATTATTTTCTCCTCGCTTTTAATATCATCTGATATCTGCTCTATATTGCGGGAAACTTCCTCAACTGCGCCTCCATGACCTGATACTTCAATGCCACACTCGTCTTGGGTTACTTTTATAGAAATATTGTTGTGTTTAAATTCTTGCTCTAAATTTCTCACCTTGTCTCTAGCAAGGGTCAACACTGCTTTCCTTTTGCCAAACGTCAAAGGAATGACTCGCTTATGGAACGCATTTTCCTTCAAGAAATCTTCCAATTCCTGTTGTACCCTCTTGCAGATTTCTTTCAGTCCGCTAACTAAAATTGTCGAGCCTTTCACATCAATTGAAATGCTGTTCTTGTCACGAAGCCCTTGTAGCATTTGTGAACACTTTTGGCCGCTTAAGAAAGAAGAATCCTCTTTTTTAGTAGGGATCTCTATGTCAATAACATTGTCCATAAATATTTCGATTCCATTTCTAAGATCTTTATCTGACAACGCAGTGAAGATGATTTCATCTCTAGTACTATCCACATTAAAGGTGAATTTGAGACCATGTTTTTNATTATTTTCTCCTCGCTTTTAATATCATCTGATATCTGCTCTATATTGCGGGAAACTTCCTCAACTGCGCCTCCATGACCTGATACTTCAATGCCACACTCGTCTTGGGTTACTTTTATAGAAATATTGTTGTGTTTAAATTCTTGCTCTAAATTTCTCACCTTGTCTCTAGCAAGGGTCAACACTGCTTTCCTTTTGCCAAACGTCAAAGGAATGACTCGCTTATGGAACGCATTTTCCTTCAAGAAATCTTCCAATTCCTGTTGTACCCTCTTGCAGATTTCTTTCAGTCCGCTAACTAAAATTGTCGAGCCTTTCACATCAATTGAAATGCTGTTCTTGTCACGAAGCCCTTGTAGCATTTGTGAACACTTTTGGCCGCTTAAGAAAGAAGAATCCTCTTTTTTAGTAGGGATCTCTATGTCAATAACATTGTCCATAAATATTTCGATTCCATTTCTAAGATCTTTATCTGACAACGCAGTGAAGATGATTTCATCTCTAGTACTATCCACATTAAAGGTGAATTTGAGACCATGTTTTTTCACTAGCTCCATCGCACTCTTTTTTCCTTTATTTTGTTTGAGATTGGCACAAATACTTTTGCTTAGGTTTTGACGATGCTTTTTGACACGCATAAGAAGAAAAAACAAGACTTTTTCCTTTGCTGCAGCTACTCGCTTTTCGGGTCCAGATATATTGATCCCATCTTCCTTGGGGGTTACCTTCACATTCATTTCTTGCTCTAGTTCTTTTAGATACCCATTGGCCAACAAAGGATAGAGCTTGTCTAAATCGATAGGAATTGTAGACTCCACAACTGCAGCCTCTTCAGTCAGCTTTTCAATAAACGACTTGACTCGTTGGACTTCGGCGACACGTCCGATGATAATTCTGCTTCCAGGAGTAGACTTTTTTATCTCGACATTCAAACCATGTTTTGCCATTTCTTTCTGGATTTCTTTCTCGAAATTTGAATCTTCATCGAAGAGAACGTTTTGCGATTTAAATTGATCATAAAATTCTCTGAATATATTTTGGGGCTCAGGCATGTTGTCAATAGGTGTGAAGCATGCAAAACAAGCAGTGTTCCCGTCTTCAGAAGTTTCATTTTTCATGTAAATTTCAGTTTTCATGACATCTTTCAACTGTTTCTTGTGTTTTTGTAGGATGGATTTTATTATGTGAAGATCTACTTTGACTGAAACCTCATCTGGTCCTTTTTTCAACATTTTCCAGGTACGATCTAGGATAAGAGAGAAATTTAATACACTCTATGAATGATCCAAGACTTTATAAAATCACCAAAAATGGATCTTGTGACTGATAATGAACGATAGGACACTAAATCCAGTATCCAGGAACGTATCCAGTTTTTTCCGTTTAAGGTTTACATTTAAGATTGATCTGCACTTAAGGTGGCTCGCTACTGAAAATTTATTAATTTCGGGATCAGCGATAAGGTGGCTCACTACCAACTAAAAATAGGTTCAAAACACAAAAACAATAGGTTAAGGTGGCTCACTACTGATAACAATTATTTTCTACCAGTTCCTAGATCCCTGACTAGTTCCCAAATGGGATAGACCCAGACTCCCGGAACGTCCTCTGACCACGCTACCCGGCACACCTTCAGACGTGAAATTGAGAGCTTTCAGCGAATCTTCAGCAAAAGATAAGTATTTACTCCTTATTTATTTGACAATCCACCCGATTTACAGTCAAAAGTGTGACTGAGTTACACGATGGATAAGAGACTTACGGATTCGGCAGAAATCACACCTGAACAATCAGGCATATATGCAACAAAGGTTTTAGGCCCACAACAACAAGTGCTCAAACAGTCGGCTAGCACGGGTGACAGCCTTGAGCATTTAAAGACCTCAATTATCAGAGAGGTTCTTGCCACTCTTACCCCTGAGGCAACTGTACAGGCCATTAGCAGTGCATCAACTGGGGGAAATGACCACTGGACGATTGAGGGCAGTCGCAAAGGACATACCCTTATGATGATGAAGATGAAGGGACAGTTTATGAATCTGTATCGATCCATGGTGATAGATATGGGCCTATTGATGATGACATAGAACCCACCACTTCTAATAATGATGGACCTGGGTCAAATGGCATTATACCAAAAGAAGTTTCCTTTGTGGCCAGTAAGTCCCAGACTGACAACATCACAGTGATCCAGAGCATGGAATAAATAGGAAAAATGAAGTTTCGAAAATATGCCAATTTTTACATGCCCCTTAAAGAGGGTATCCTTGGGCTTATCAGGACGCAAACGATTTCAAAATTGGACAACCCACTGATGAGAAATTGAATTTTCAAGTTTATCAAAATTTCAAGTGGTTGTTTACTTTAGAATTTCCGGTGCAAAGTATCGTTTCCTGCCAACTTTATAATGTCATAAATCAGCCTAGAAGCATGCGATTTTCGTGCTCTTTGTACGAAATGGTCAGCAATCAAGTGGTGTCCAACACATGTAAAAAGGTTTTACATAGAATGTAAGATCATGGGGAGATGGACACTGTTTTGACGGGTACTTTTTGCAACAAATTTCGTGAAAAATTGGTATTTAAAGTTGAAAACAAAAAATCTAGGTAATTCTAGGTGTTAGGTATTAATATAGTAAAATACTAGAACCTATTTGGAGCATTCCTGCCAAAGGGCCCGTTTCAGATCGTTCTAGTTTTTTCGCAAAAAAAGTTTAAAGATTGCATGTGACACCGTTTTTCCTTGCCTAATTTCCTTGCAAAACGGTAAGAGAACCTATCTTGACTTTTTTCTTTGAGGCAAGGGTTTTACAAGTGTAGAATTGGTTCTCAAGAAACCAAATGAGGTATTCTGTATAAAGCAAAAGTCAAGATAGGTGCTCTTACCGTTTCGCAAGTAAATTAGGCAAGGCAAACCGATGTCACATTCAATCTTTAAACTTTTTTTGCGAAAGAACTAGAACGATCTGAAACGGGCCCTTTGGCAGGAATGCTCCAAATAGGTTCTAGTATTTTACTATATTAATACCTAACACCTAGAATTACCTAGATTTTTTTATTTCAACTTTAAATACAAATTTTTCACGAAATTTGTTGCAAAAAGTATCCGTCAAAACAGTGTCCATCTACCTATGATCTCACATTCTATGTAAAACCTTTTTACATATGTTGGACACCACTTGATTGCTGACCATTTCGTACAAAGAGCACGAAAATCGCATGTTTCTAGGCTGATTTATGACATTATCAAGTTGCCAGAAAACGATACTTTGCACCGGAAATTCTAAAGTAAACAACCACTTGAAATTTTGATAAACTTAAAAATTCTATTTCTCATCAGTGGGTTGTCCAATTTTGAATTTTTTTGCGTTCTGTTAAGCCCAAGGATACCTTCTTGAAGGGAAATGTAAAAATTGACATATTTTCGAAAATTAATTTTTTCCTATTTATTCCATAATTTCGTCGATCTGGATCACTGTGAACATGTCAGATCTTTTTCCTCAGAAGAATAAGCAAAAAGGGTCTGACCCTTCAAATGAACAGCAACTGAATCTTGCTGATGAAATTTTGCATCAGATCGATGAGGACATGCCATGCTCTGAAACATTAAGGGAAACCATAATTGATCATCTTGCTACTAGGTTCTTAAACGATTCAAATTAGATCAAACAAAAATTACCAAAGAATTTTTTGGAGAGGAAGAAGTTGCCAAAAAATTGCAGTGAGCTAGCTGTGCCAATGATGAACGAAATGATTCGTGACATGAAAGGATTTGACTCGATCCGTCATGTTGAGCGTCGCTTTTATATTATACAAATGAATGTTTTGCGGGCTACTGCAGCTTTCTCAAAGATTGCTAATTTAACTTTGGCTGCAGATGAAAAGGGCCAAATGGCTGACTCTAAAATGCTTGTCAGAACAGCACTTGATGGGTTAACTTTGCTTGGACAAGGCCAAACAAGCCTTAATATTCCAAGGAAAAATAAAGTGAAGGAAATCTTGACAGATGAGGTCAAAGAGATTTGTAACCCTTCCAGGAAACCAACTACCTATCTTTTTGGAGATGATATTAATAAAAAAGTATAAAAGAGGCAAAAGAAATGTTTAGAATGGGGAACAAAGACAAAAACCCTCGCAACAAGCCTCATCTACTTTTGTTCGACCAACTAACAACCAATTTGCTAAAAGAAATACTACTCAAAGTCTTTTTTTAGGGAGAGGCCGCAAACCAATCAGAGGAAAGCGGCCACAGTACGGCCAATTCAACCAGATGTGACTACAAAACAAGGTTTTGAACAGGTAAATTGGGCACATATTAAACTTTATTTGACAAGCAAGGTAGTGCATTTTAAAGCAGGCTGTATATCACAATATTTGAATACTTGGGTCTCACTCACCTCTGACTATGAGGTTTTATCAACTGTCAAAGGCATGCCAATTGACTTTGATAAAATACCTTCACAACAGTCACATGAAATCTGCTCAAACAATAATTTTAAAGCAGAAGAAATGTCACATATTGACAAGGAGATAGACAAACTTCTCACAAAAGGGGTTCTTGTTGAGTCAAAACATGAACATGGTGAATTTGTTTCACCGATTTTTCTGCGACCGAAGAGCGATGACACTTTTCGCCTTATCTTCAACCTCAAAGAGTTAAACAAATCTATCCCCAAAACTCATTTCAAAATGGACACCATCTACTCTGTCCTACATCTGATTCAGAAGAATTGCTTTATGGCAAAGATCGATATAAAAGATACCTATTATTCTGTTCCCATAAAAACACAGGACCAAAAATTCTTAAAATTAATGCACAAGGGAAAAATGTACCAATTTTGTGCCCTACCAAATGGCCTTTATTTAGGGCCAAGAAAATTCACAAAGTTACTAAAGCCACCTCTAGCATCTTTGAGAAAGGACAATTTTATTGTCTCAGCTTACATTGACGATCTGATTATAATTCATAAAGAATTTGATGGTTGCGTAAATGCAGTGCAAAAATGTGTATCTTTATTTGACAGTTTAGGTTTTGTTGTACACCCAGAAAGAGTGAATTCGTTCCATCTCAAATCATTGAGTACCTTGGATTTGTAATTGATTCCAACAATATGCAGATCTGCCTCACCAATAAGAGAAAATCTAAGATTATAGATCTGTCTAGGGGCGTTCAAAGCACGGGAAAGCCGTCTATACGACAAGTCTCACAACTTCTGGGTGCTATTACTAGTAGTTTTCCAGGGGTGGAGTGTGGTCGACTCCATTATCGCCTCCTAGAATCTGACAAAATCAAGGCTCTTAAATGTGCAAAGGGCAATTTTGATAAGACCGTGTCAATATCCTCAGCAGCTAATGAGGAATTACAATGGTGGGTTAATAATTTGCTTTGTGCAAAAAATTTTATTACCCATGGCAACCCATCCATAGTTGTTACAACAGATGCATCTAACACTGGGTGGGGCGCTGTCTCTGATGAGAAAAGAGTGTCTGGCATCTGGAATAAAACTGAGATAAAATATCACATAAATGTACTTGAACTATTAGCAGTCTAATTTGCACTTTCCTCACTATTCAGAAGTGTAAACACAAGCACATTAAAATTCTTTCTGATAACACTACTGTTTGTAGTATTAACAAAATGGGGTTGATTCATTCTCCAGATTGCAACGCAGTCACTAAATGCATCTGGGAATGGGCAATTTCTCGAAATAATTGGCTTACAGCAACTCACTTGCCAGGAGTTCTAAACAAGGAGGCAGATTTTGAGTCGAGAAAAAACGATGTCAGAACTGAATGGAAGTTGTCCACACACCACTTCACTGACATTGTGCAGTACTTTAAATTTGAGCCATAAATAGATTGCATCAAGAGCAAATACTCAGTTAGAAAAATATTTTCCTACCAACCAGATCCTGAGTCGATAGCTGTGAATTCTTTTTCAATCAGATGGCATGATTTAGAATTTTATGCCTTCCCCCTTTTCTCATGTGTGGGAAGGATGCTTAGTAAAATTATTACTGATAAGGCATATAGGATCATAATCGTACCTAACTGGCCTAACCAAACATGGTTTTCAGTTTTACATGACATTTGTGAATGTGATCCTTATCTCATTCCATCTAGCAAAAATAAATTGCATCTTCCCAACCAGCCAGAAGCTAAACACCAGCTACACAAGAAGTTGGAATTGCTGGCATGTCTAGTACATGGGTAAACAAGAATTTATCAAGTGAAGCAGTTGATCTGATAATGGCCTCATGGACAAAGGGTACCAAAAAGCAGTACTCTACTTACATTAAGAAGTGGTGCAGCTATTGTCAAAATTATGGTTATGATATTTCCAAACAAGATATCTGCCATGTAGTGGAATTTATCACAAGTCTTTTTTGTGAAACAACTAATCAATTAATCAATATTCAGCGTTGAATACAGCAAGATCTGCACTGTCAGCAATTATCGAACCTATTAATGGTCTACCAGTTGGGCAAGATCCTATGGTAAAGAGATCAATGAAGGGAATTTTTTTCAAATCCCGACCATCCCTACCTAAATACACTGTAATGTATGATGCAAGGGTTGTATTGCAACATTTGTCATCTCTCCCAGCTTGTGATGATATGACTATGAAACAGCTCACCTACAGACTTGTTATGCTTATGGCTGTATTGGGTGCACAAAGATCACAAACACTCCATGCCTTGGACATTAACCATATGCACAAAGAAGAAGACAAGTACATATCCTATATACCAGTGTTGCTGAAAACATCAAAGACCTTCGTCAGATCAGGAACCTTTGATTTTCCTGTCTTTTCCTGAAGATCCAAATATCTGTGTCGTTAAAAATTTAACTGTTTATTTGGAAAGAACCAAGGACATTCGAAGGGACTGTAACAGTTTGTTTTTATCCTTATCTACACCACACAAGCAAGTTTGTAGTGCAACCATTGCAAGATGGGTCAAAAGTACTCTTGCAGGAGCTGGCATTGATACGAACACATTTTCTGCTCACTCTACACGATCAGCATCTACATCTTTGGCAAAAACCAAAGGACTATCTGTATCAGATATTGCAAAGGCTGCTGGATGGTGCAATGCCCACACCTTTGCAAGACATTACAATAAACCCATTGCCTATGACAACAATTTTGGTAGAATTGTGCAGTCATTTTAGTTATGTTTACATTGATATGATGTTATGTTCAAAGGTTTTAGTTGCGAGAAACAGGTTGTTTGTATTATATTGTTTCTCACCTATGCCATGCCCAGCTCATTGCTAGCTTTAAAATCTCATTTGGGAACTAGTCAGGGGTCTGGAAACTGGTAGAAAATAATTTCCAAAATTAAACAAGCGATAGTGCTGTTTGATTGGAATTATTTACTTACCTGATTCCCAGACCCACTGACAAGGATCCAAATGCCCACCGCATTTATCCCACCCTTACGCTATGACCTGGGCATAATTTTGAAGAGCTTTAAAGGAGGACGTTCCGGGAGTCTGGGTCTATCTCATTTGAATCCTAGTCAGTGGGTTAGAGTTAGGGTTAGGGTTTTGTCATTTTGTTCGCGGCGAAAAAGTTGAAACCATTCGAACTCATTTTTTCGCTGCTGCGAACAGCCACCACGAGTGAGCTCTTACGTGAAGGACGCATGCGTATGCTCGAAAAAATTCGCCTAGTGGAAAACAGGCTTAAAGCAGAAAAAGTAAAGTTTTTAAAATGTTCCTGTTGTTAGGTGGTCGTCAGGGAGCTTTTTACCAGCATGCTTTGCGCGGCTGCCATCTTTAGCGTTATTGCCTATTAAGAATCTTTAACGATTCGATAGGAATTCGATTAAAGAACGCAATACATCTTGGTAAAACTTCCTCGCCGCCATCTTTAGCATAATCGTCTTTTGCATGCCCTCCTCTTCAGATTTTTATTTTCCTTTTAAAACTAGGGAGTGTATCTGATTGTTTTATGTCATTGGGAAGTGCCTGCCATAATCTACAGCCAAGAAACGATCCAGTTTTCCTTCACCAGAAAATAATTTTTAAAGAAATTTGCAAAACTTGCGAAATTCAACATCTGTTAAATTTGCCAAATTTGACATAAAAAATAAATACATAGTACTAAATAAAATATATAAGTAGTTCACAAAGCAGGAGTAAATTTTGTAACAATAGCAGCTTTGGTTTGTTTACATTTTGCACAACAGCCAATTAGCAAGCTCCATTTTGGAGGACGTGATCAATAGCTTCGGGCGTTGTGGGTCAAAGCTGTGAGGAAAACCACTGGGAAACCACCCTCGCGACTTTTGCTTGCCGCGAAAATATACTTTTGAGAAACCCTTAGAAAATTTTAATCTGCATTCTCAGATAAATTTCTTAACGAATACTCCTTGCACTTCTCTCTGCTGCGCCCGGTTTTTATGAAATAAATTTTAAAACTTCCGTGATTTCCACGGCCCTCTCGCTTCCTTTCGGGGGGCTAGGCCCAGCCCAAAGAAGTTAATATTTGCCTCTAGGAACGACAAAACGGCACTCCCATTAGCTAAAAATCAGTTTCAAATTATAAATTAAGGTTCAGATACATTTACAGTACCTCACATAAGTGTTGCACAAACCAACCAACCCAACCCAACACCAACTTATCCTAAATGGCTTCCAATCGATCTTGTCAACAAAATTTGCACAGCGAAGAGAAATCAGCATGTAAGGGTTCCTCTTCCAAGTGTTTTGGTGGTAGTTTATTGTCAATTTGTGTACATATTTAAAAGTGAAATGAAACACTAGTTGGTTACTTCGATAAAATAACGAAAACTTTAGGACAACATTGAACAAGATTTTGGCAAGCAAACTGGAGGAGTAGACCATGACATAATTACATAACAGAGCAAGGACGATAAAATGTTGTGCTATTCAAATCTGGATTCTCCTAACTTTATCTAAGATAAAAGTTTCCTTGGATGAATCTTACAAGAATAAACGAAAATAGGAAAGGGAAGGAAACGACTCCAAGGTAAGAATATTTTGAATTTCAATTTTATCATTTAACCCTAATTTAACCGGGGGGGGGTGTTTTCCACCCCCCCTGTCGGTTTTTTGCAGAGCATTTATTAACGGCATTAGCTATGACTCTCTAACTTTCTGACAACTACTAATTATCTATTAGCTACATTTTGACAATAAAATTTTTGAACAATGGGAGTCACGTGACAGATGACAATACCATATTTGGTAGATGGTATTGACAAAATCAATGTTTTTGATATTTTTACAACCAGAATTAGTTTCAAATGTTGATTATTATACCTTAAAAGAATCAGCAAACAAAGACCTTTCATTTGTTATCAAGAACAATGGAATTTGCTGACATCAGCATTTTTAAATGATGACGTAACATGTGCCGCCATTTTGGGTAAATTTTGCAAAATTTGAAACTTTTTCCAGCGGAAGTTGTAGAAAATGCATAGATTTGCGTTTTGCAATACATTTAAAGTATTTTTAGCAAGTTTTGTATCAATTTTTGGTCATAAAACCCACTTCGTTGTTGTGACGTCATCAATATTTGTCATTTTCTTCAAAAATAAAAGTCTAAAANGTAGATGGTATTGACAAAATCAATGTTTTTGATATTTTTACAATCAGAATTAGTTTCAAATCCTGATTATTATACCTTAAAAGAATCAACCAACAAAGACCTTTCATTTGTTATCAAGAACAATGGAATTTGCTGACATCAGCATTTTTAAATGATGACGTAACATGTGCTGCCATTTTGGGTAAATGTTGCAAAATTTGAAGCTTTTTCCAGCGGAAGTTGTAGAAAATGCATAGAATTGCGTTTTGCAATACATTTAAAGTATTTTTAGCAAGTTTTGTAACAATTTTTGGTTGTTGTGACGTCATCAATATTTGTCATTTTCTTCAAAAATAAAAGTCTAAAAACACCTTTAGGTATTGTTTTTGAATTAAGAATGAATAATACGGCTAATTAGATGAAAAATAGCGAATTATATGATATTGTTCCTGTTTTTAGAACGAATTAGCTGGATAAACATACATTTTGACATTTTTCAACATTATGACATCATAGTGACGTCATCTAATGAGATGGCCACATCCAAATCTGCCAATCTGTAAAGAATGGTTAGTACTACGCCCTTGCCAGGTTTGAATGATTTCCCATTTGTCTAAGGCGACTTATAGAGGGGGGGGGGGGTGGAAAGCACCCCCGGCTATATTAGTTCAAAAAAAGCCCGGTTAAATTAGGGTTAACACAAATATTTCTTGCTGGAATACGTCCGATCAGTTGTTTACTGTAAGACCGTTAAATTTATAAATTCGGAAAGGTTATCAAAATTGTTATTCTCTAACTTCGTTTAAAGGTGAAATAAAACCTAGAGTTTAGCCAGACAGAGCCTATTTATGTGATTCCTCCTTACTCGAATTAATCCACTTACCTTCCAAGGCTGATTTATTTTTATTTCTGATTCCTTCTTTTATGACATTCGTTGAGGAAAACTTTCAACTTGGTCAATAAATTTTGGAGAATCGAGCTTTCATGAATGCAAAATTGTATTGCTCTGCTGATAAATATAACAATTCTTCGTTGTCTTATGGTCTGTTTCTCCAGTTTTGCAGCCAAAATCTTGCTCAATGTTGTATTTTTCTCTTAATTGTTTCATTTCACTTTTAAATAAGTAGACGAATTGACAATAAACTACCGCAAACAAAAACACTTAGAAGAGAAACCCTTACATTACATGCTGATCTTTCTTTGCTGTGCAAATTTTGTTGACAGGATCGATTGGAAGCCATTTAGGATAAGTTGGGTTGGTGCAACACTTATGTGAGGTACTGTAAATGTATCTGAACCTTAATTTCCTGTTTGAAACATTTTCTAAGGGTTCCTCAAAAGTATATTTTCGCGGCAAACAAAAGTCGCGAGGGTGGTTTTCCAGTGGTTTTCTTCACAGCTTCGACCCGCGACGCCCGAAGTCATTGATCACGTCCTCCAAAATGGAGCTTGCTGATTGGCTGTTGTGCAAAATATAAACAAACCAAAACTGCTATTGTTACAAAATTTACCCCTGTTTTAGTTCACAACATACCAATGAGAATCATGACAATAATGAGTATTGAGTCATTCCCCTCTCTTGTCATAGTCCCTGCAGGAATAAAATTATATGCCACAGTCCAAACCGACGCCAGAAGCAGTATGACAGTCACCAATAGACCAACAGTCAAAACCTTCCCTTTGCTGCATTTACTGGTTAGGTTTGATAATGTTGGGAAAACTGATGTCGTGTAAAGAGCGAGGCCTAGGCCACCAATGAAGGCTAGCAATGGCGGTGCATAGAAAAGCAATAGTGCAGAGAAACATCCAAAAATCCACCATAATGAAGATGAGACGAATAGTTTGTCGGACATAGTGATTCCGATTATCATAGCTGCTAATACCGCCGCCCTGTAAGACAAAATGATTTGTTGTTTAGTTTTCCGGAAAAAATAATAATCCCCGTTTGAAAGGCTACTTTTCCAAGGTTATAAAAGCAATAATTTGGCAAACGCCCTTTTCAATAGCGGACATGTTCAATTAGATGTAAAAATGTACTTGGCTTAAAGGTGACCTGAAACGAAATTTTCTATTTGCGAAAGCCAATAGCTGGCTGAACAACGGAGAACAATATTTTCAGTTTTTCCATGCCATGTCTCGTTTAGGAGTTCCCATTTTACGATTGCTGCTGATGACGTCATTTTATTTGCAAAATGCAAGAAAACAATTGATACTGATAACGTTTCTCATAAAAAAGACTAAAAACAAAATGTTTGGCACTGGGCTTTCTTTTCATGAGATATATGACATTTCTGGGCAATTTTTGTCGCACTAAAATACTTCAGCAGCAGGTTTAATCACAAGTGGTCCAGTCGTATCGCCTAGCGAGTTCCCTAGTTTTCGTTTCTTTGCTTCCCTGTGATCTGGATTATGAAAACAACACCTGTGTCATTCGATATTGGGTGACCTCATCTTTTGTAATGTGAGATCTTTGTTCTCATAGGTTGCGGTTGAACTCGCGGTGTGTTCAAATCCTGCGCGTCGTAACGGTTTGTAAAGAAAGAAGAGAAAATGAGAAGGAATGAAACCACGGGCGATAGAAAACGAGTTTGGTGTTTAACTCATGTTGTATTAATATATTAATATTACCTTTGTCTTTATTTCTCTTGCCTTCTGCTTGTTATTCAGCTTGAACCAGGCCTAAATGAGCCAGCGCTCCACAGCCTGGTTCCCTGCGTCAACTTGGCCGCGTTCGCGTGAGGGTACTGGACGCCAGGGAAGCATCTTGTTGACGCCTGGACAAAAACCAGAAAAACCATAAGACCATATTTGGAAAACCGGCTCTGTGTTGTTGTTCTGTTGCGGGCTTGCGGGCAAGATGCAAGTTTGTGAACAAATCAGTGATAGACAATGGCAGAACTTGACAAAGATGGCAGAATATTATGAAGAGAGTAATTTTGATTCCTCAGACGACGATGACAGTATCAAGCAGCTTCGCATTACTGCAGAATATACGGAAGAAGCTTCATTTATTACCTCACAATTCCACGCGGAGAGCTCCGGTTAGGCCCAAAAAGTCTTTGACAATTCAGTCAACTATACCTAAGACAAGATACGGTCGTCATTTTCACGTACTAACATCGGGACTAACATTTCCAATACAGTCTCCAACGAAAAGAAAAGCAAAAAATGGAAGGCTAAGAGGTGAGGGTAAATTGATTAAAATTTCTGATAGCGCATGCACAACAAAATATGTCTTGTCGGCGATGAATGTGATGGTTTCTTCAAACTATAAATCAGAGCCTGGTAGGCACGCCAACGTCCTTATTCTGAAGCAGCTTTGCA
>REGM01000467.1:103758-114635 GCA_004194415.1 Aurelia aurita
CAAAGAACAACACAATGAATAATTTTACTATAGATTATCTAGTGCAACCATAGATTATTGGGATATTTTATTGATATTTTATTTAGGAGAGGACATTTTATCGCATTTGCGGGGGGTGGGGGGTGGGTAGAGGTGCCCTGGTAAGGGTTGTATTGCCCTTCACGTTATATTCCACGCTCTGCAATAGGGTTTCTTACTCTTGTCTCAAATTCTTATGGTAAGAGCTTTTTGTAGAGTTTCTTGCTGATTGCTATCTGCCAAATTGAATTTAAGAATTTATCAAAATTAAACGAAAAGCGCTTTTTGGACCAAGAATTACAAGAAAGAGCCACATAAGAAACAAACTGTATACTCTTTGGTATCATTTTAGTTGGTAATGCACTTGATTTTAAACAACACTTTGCAACTCACACCCAAAAATGAGAGTTTCCAAATTGTGAATGGTCCTCTGATCTTTGCTAGAAGAGTTTCTTAACTTTCTGGAAAAGGCTACTTCTGGTTCTTATGATGGTTTCTTATAAAGAATGGATGTACTTTACGAAGATAGAGATTAAAAATGCTTGAATTAAAAGATTCAAGATCAAGAACACCGGAGAGGGGGCGCAGCAGGGCAATTCCCTCTTCTGCCATCTTTCTCGAAAATGGCCTAAATTTGTTATTTTCCCATTGCTCTGTCATCAACTTTGCAGTTTGCCCCCCAAAACGCGCCCCGCGTCTCTGTGTTCCAAATGAAGGCAAGAATATATTTGTGCCAATATTCACAGAAATGGAAATACGAAGGCTTTTGTACAAGCCGATCGCAAAATATTTAACTCATGCAGTTCTCGACCTCTTTACGCTTTCCATCACGCTTGGAAAGAAAGGTCATTTTCTGTACCTTGCGAACAAAGAACGCGAGGTCAAAAACGTCAATCAACTATATTTAATCCGTGTACTCTGAAGCTTCTATACCAGTAGCAGGTTCTGTGTAAAATCGTACAAAGTAAATCGAAAGCGCTTCTCCAACATGAGAAATTCATCAAAGTTCTAGAGGCCGCTCATCATCGGAGTTCCATCCCTTCTCATTTCTTCCTTCTATTGTAGCAACAACAGCTTGATCGCAACCATAACGTAGCCCAATATCGAATGACTCAGGTGTTGTTTTCATAATCCGGATCACAGGGAAGCAAAGAAACGAAAACTAGGGAACTTGCTAGGGGATACGACTGGACCCCATGTGATTTAATCGCAAACATAGTCAATGTCACCGATTTGTCTACTCTATGCCTATAGTTTCCTTAAAGATATGTGAACAAAATGACATCATCACTTCAAGACATGACACAGCGAATAACTCTGACACAAAATAAAATATCACAAAGCTTTAAACGGCATCACTAATCAAACCAGTTTGTCATTATATTTTGCCAATAAAAATTTTCCCTATTCAGGTCCCCATTAAATCAACGACTCTGTTCTGAAATTGTGAGGGATATTCTGGAAGAGGCTTCTTAAAAAAACCTTTAAAAACGCCTCAAAACAATGATCAAATTTCGTCCGTTTTCCTGCCTTACAGTAATCAGTAATTACAGCAATTTTTGTCAAATTTCCACTGCGTGGCCCAATGTGACTTTACAGCAAGCACAACAACGATCCATCATGAGGCAAATAAACATACTGAGGCTGCCTTGCAGTTTACGTCACGACTCAGCTAGTTCCAGACCTCTATCATCGCGCGGTCTTCAGATGGAGTGCCCTTTTTTTAAACCCCCAAATCGACCTATTTCTACCCCAATCATTAAAC
Source organism: Aurelia aurita (assembly GCA_004194415.1). NCBI lineage: Eukaryota > Metazoa > Cnidaria > Scyphozoa > Semaeostomeae > Ulmaridae > Aurelia > Aurelia aurita. The sequence goes on from REGM01000467.1 coordinate 105,542, forward strand.
ATATTACTTCCATCGGATTCCTCATACTCTAAAGTTGCAAATATAAAAAAATAGCCTTTGCCTTGATCTGACCTATAAACAATTTTGTCATATTTACCCTCCCAGAACAGGCATAATACTCCATAACGGGGCACCAGTGCCAGTGTATCTCGAAATGACAGACGCTTCACGAAACAAAAACCATGATCCCATCTCCAAGGCAACGGTTATCCATGACATCATTGGTGTGTTTCTGACTCTTGCTACTTCGTCACTGTCCTTCTCGCTTATTTTCAGTATGAAAGTAGCTCTGTCTATTGCACATATAATACCAAAGGTGAAAATAACGATATTGGTCGCTGATGATATCGAAATTGGATTTAGTGTAACGCAAAATATATGTAGAACTAATTTCAAGAAGTCGATGACCATTCCAACAAACAAAAATTTCCTAGAGTGAGAAAATTAAATTATTAGATAATGAGAATTTATAAAACCGTCGAACACGAATTAAATTTTATAACGGGTGTCCCAAAAAAGTATCCTGTTTGTTACCGATCGTTAAATTTTCTTTTTGTGTGGCTGGATCAATCGAGGGGCGAATCACTCCAAAAATAGCATACGATATTTTGAGATTTTAAAAATCTCTCAGATTTTTCAAAGATTTTCGAGATTTTTTTGAGATTTTCAAAGATTGTTTAAGATTTCTAAGACCTTTTGAGATTTTGAGATTTTTGAGATTTCAAAATTTAACGAGCTTTTTAAGAATTTTCGAGATTTTGATTTAAACAATTTTTGAGATTTTCAAAGAATTGTCGAAAGATTTTTTTGAGAATTTCTATCATTTATTAGGGAAGATTTCAGAGATTTTTTTTAGATTTTGAAGATTCTTAGGATTTTCTTTGGGATTTCTAAGATTTTATGAAGATTTTTGAGATTTTTGGAGATTATTTATGAAAGTGTATGAGATTTTTGGAGTGATTTGCCCTCGGGAATAATGACCAAACAAATTTAATACATGATCGTTATTTAATTTCTTCAGGAGAGTGATGATGAAATTGAGGCTTGAAAAACCGTATTTTGAGCAGTAGTGTTTTATAAAATGTCGCATTTGACAAAAAAGCTATATCTTGCAATTTCATATGAGATTTCGAGTCCTAGATGATACAGTAAATCCCCGCATATAAGAACCTACCAAAATAAGAACAGGGGCGGATCCAGGGGGGTGCTACGGGTGCTCAAGCACCCCTCAAAAATCCAAAAATATGAGTTTTCCACATAATTAGCTAAACTGGATGAGACAATGAAAATTATAACTATTAGAATAGATAAAGCGATTAGGCAACCCCTCGCAGCCCCCCCCCCACATCTCTTGGATCGTATCCTCGGCAGTGACTGCAGCTCCAAGCAAGAGAATTAAATCTTTCATTGACGTTCTATTTGTTCAAGTTTTCGTGGACTGGTCCGTTAAATGTGTAAAACATAACAAAAACAAAATCTCAACATCGCAAGGGATTTGCTAGGCATTCTGTGGGTCTGTATTTTATTGCAGCGTGGTCTACAGTTTAGTTCAGCGTTGCTTATCCAGTCGCGCTGAGCACCCCTCAGATGCTTGACCAATAGCATCATCGATTGACGGGTGCTCAATTTTAGCGGGAGCACCTGTGGATTTAAATGTACAAGGCTAAACCAATCAAAATTGTTTTTGAGGGGTGCTCGGAATGCTAAACCAATCAAAATTGTTTTTGAGGGGTGCTCGGCTTTATCAAAGAGTTCTGGCTTTGATCTAGAAAATCCTTGTAACCTCTTGACCAGAGTGAAGGATCCACAGTCAAGCAATGGCGGACGACTTGCTTGCCGCGCTAAAAAGTCTGCTCACTGCTGGCAGATAATATTATACCTTGCAATGAGAAGAAAAGGAAGGCCGTCGCTCTGCAAGAGGTATGTTGAGAGAAAATAAGAAATGTATATAACAGAAAAGAACAAGAATGAACCGTTGATCACATTAAAAGATTTGGGCCTATAGTGTTTGTGAAGAGTTTGTGAAGTTTCTCGCTTTCAGTTCCCGGCCGAGGAGGGGACAAGAGCGGGAGAATTTCTTCCAGTCAGGTATGCATTGCATAAATAGGCCTTTTTGCCATAATTCTGAATAATTCTGATGATTCTTATTTCAAAGTTTTTATTCAACCCTTTCAGGTTAACACACGATAGCGAAATTTTAGGTGAATAGCAACTAGGAAGTAAAGCATAACTGGATGGCGATATGAGTCATTTCATTTCAATATGTGGGCACAGGTCAAAGGTGGAATAATGACTTTCATTGATGAAAACGCAATAACATAATAAAACTGAAATTCCTCAGCTTATTATTGCTAATCATTTCAAGACTGTTTATTTATTGTTTTGTGGCTAGATTTTGCCCTGTGATTCGATAAAGATTCCTGCAAATAATATGAAGGATTTGAAAGAGTGAAAGATGGATGGGGGCATGAACTGCTAGGCTGACCCTCTCACAATCAAAGTCAGTGCTTCCTTGGTGATGAGATTTTATAGAAAATTATTGATTTTTGGTTTTTTTCATAATACTTTAATCCTTATGAATTACAGCTTGACTGTTTTTGGCTTTGATTTTTGACCAGTCTGCTAACAATTTTATTCAAAAGCAATGCATGGACATGACTGGTAGATGGATTTCTTAACTAGTTACTCTCCTCTACAGGAAAGTGTTTGGTTTGTTACGCCAAAAATATTAAATCCCAGGGTCAATTGGTGAGATATTTTAGCTTCTAAAATTCGTTTTTATAGCCAAAAAAGGGCGTGGTCATCGTTTCCAGCAAAGTAGAGGGCGTGGCCACACACAAATTTTCTGGGGGCTTCGCCCCCAGACCCCCTCAGTTGTTCTTAGCACCCCTCAACAAAAACCCTGGATCCGCTCCTGAAGAACCTACAGGCTGTTTTTCTTAAATTATGGACCTAGTAATTAAGAACCTGTTTCAGTTTGATGGAAAAATATGTTCTTATGACAAGGGTAATAAAGTTAATTTTTTGATTTTCCTTATTAAGTTCATTTTTGTCCCAGTTGGCTGTTAAAATCTGAACTGCCTCCTCTGATATTTGTGAGCTTAAAATTAGTTATGAGGTCCTTAATAACATTGTGAAAACAAAAAAACAGGGCTGAAAATCTATTGCTGATAACCACTAATAGGTTTACACAAGGGATCCTTCGAATAAGAACCTTTAAGAACCTTTATACCCTAAAATGAACATAAATACCTTTTAAATAAGAACCTAATTCAGCCTGGCTCTCAAAAAAGTAGGGTCTTATACGCGGGGATTTACTGTATAAGAGCTTTGTCGAAGTGATTACGAATCAATTTAAGTGGTGGTGCGAGACGAAAACCCAATCTGACAATAATTGCTTGTGATTTCAGAGAATGCTTCAAAACCAGGTAGCTTGTAGAAGCACGAATTCCCACAAATTCAAAGCCATTTCAGGACATGGCGATATGGAAGAAACTGCTTTGATCATTGAAACAAGTGCACATAAAGAAACTTTCATGATCGGTAATATATTCAAATTTTGATGATTTTTCAAAAAGTTTCACGTTTTATTGGTACATCCGGTAGCATACAGGAACTCTCTCATGGCATAGTTTGCGATTGCGAGAAAATATTTGTGCGTTGTATCATGACTAACAATTAGACTTTTCCATTTTGCTAGGATGGCGATGGAACCATAGTTAATATGATGGAACTTTGGAGGGCATTGAATGAATGGGCATCCAATCTTTAAAAACATTGCACGATTGGTTAATGCATCTTTCGTTTGGTTTAATGGCTTGAAAGGAACTTCAGGTACTTTGCTGTAATTTTTCATTGGCGATCTTCGATATCTGGATTATTTTCAGAATTTCGGCGTTTTCTGTGTTTCAAACAGTTTTACAGTTGTGACGTCATAAAATTGTACCATTTTTCCTCCATCAATTTAGGATTTACAACGATTTTATTTGTTTTCAAAGTGTTCGTGAATTCTCTCAATAAATAAAAAAGCGCAGTAATTCTGGAAATAATTAAGATATCAAAGATTGCCAATGAGCACTTATAACGATGTACCTGAAGTTCCTTTCAAGCCATCAAATCAAATGAAATATGCATCAACCAATTGTTCAGTGTTTTTTAAAGATTTAATTTCTATGCTGGCATTGAATGAATGGATGTTATACATCACAGGTGCGGCTATACTGCGTGAGCCATCAAAAAGTTTCCACTTTTGAAAATTTAGGGAGATTAATTTTCAAAGTGGGAACTTTTTTCTGACTCCTCCGGTAGTTGCAAAAAATGCAGCAGTTAATTGCGCTTCAGAATGAGAAAAGGGGGCCTTTCTGGTGCACTTTCAAAATGAAAATTACAAAGCATAAAAAGATGGAACACAAAGAAAAGAATTCGAGCGAGAGCAAGCATAAAAATGCAAGGCTCTTTTCTTCTCAAAAGAAACTTACGAGTTAAGCTGAGATGTATCAAATCAAATCTAATATAACATGCTTGGGCATTACATGCATAAGTGAGTTAGAATCTATACCGGAAGCAGTGGGAGCAGAAATGTTTTGATATATCTATGAGTACTAGCTATGTGCATTGGCTATGAGTGTGTTGCAACATGATCCATTTAACTGTTAAATTAAAAGCAGAAGAATCACAAGGAACAGTTCTAGAGATGATTGGTGGATGGCCATCCCCATTCCATTCGATCGTTAGCTTTATTCACACTTGTCGGATTTCCATGCACCCTTGTAGCAAGTGAGTAGAGGCAGATCTGCGATATAACAACTTGATTGCTTGCTCGATAAATTGGACACTTGCCAGCAAAAGTCATAAACGAAGGAGCAAGAATTCTAATCCACTCAGAAAATATTATAATTTGACGGCACAAAAATGCTGATTCTATAATAGGGCAGATCCCCCAGAATTCTCCCCTCTAGTTGCACGCCTATGTGAACTCTTTCAGGCCTTTTGTAAGGTAATCTCCACAAAGGCGTCCTATCGCCCGCGTAATTAAAGGTAATGTGTCCATATATAAGGCTAGCGTATACCCAACCTGTAAACATCCATCAAATCCTCGGCAAATGATTGGTTGATATTAAAATTGATCACATGAATAGAAAAAATTTCTGTAATGCGTGATTGAAAAGAAATTTTAGTTGATCACATGCCTTGCTCTGGGAGGCCTATTTGTATGGACACATTACCTTTAAGCTTGCGAGGGTGTTCGCCCCCTTAAAATAATCTCAACAAAATCTTACCCTTTTGACTTCTGCCACCAAGCTGCACTTAACCAAAGCATAGCAACAAAATTAGCGAACGATGTGATGAGCAGTCTGGAAAATGCAGAAGGAGCATGATAGTAGAAGTTTAGTAGGAAGACCAAGATGGTTGGAGCCAGGCTCATGAATATTGACCACGAAATATAACCTAAAAGGATGAAAAGAATATCAAATGAATTACACTTCCTGTGTATGTGTGTATGTATCTATTTGTCACAAAAAAATATAATATGTACAATGATTAAAAGATAGAAATAGATACAATACAATTTTAATACAATGTTAATAAATATATGTAAAACACCTCTAATAACAATGGCAGGGATAGCATTAACACGTCAAATTGACCTTATTTCCCTAATGGTCCCCTTAGAGGTGGTTGGATAAACGGAAACAGGAGCGGGTCTAGTCCTGTTTTCTGACCGGTTTACGAATGAATAAAGGGGTCTGGGGGCAGAGCCCCCAGGAAATTTGTTGTGACCACGCCCTCTAGATTCTCGGAAAACATGGGAAAAGCCCTTTTACATAAATAATGGCCATCCAGTTCAGCATCTACCAAAGCGTTTTCAAGGTGAAATTAACATGCTAATCTAAAAGTAAAAATTACAAAAGTTATCAAAAACTTGCTTGTCAAAATAACGACCACAGGTCCAAGAAACCTGCATGTTCGTCACCTCGCAGGCTATTGATTTCTCCACGCCTTCCGTTGTATTTCATATTTTATCCATATTTAAAGTTGGTGTTTACAATAGTAATAAAAACATACTAATTCAAACCAACTATTTACAAACAAAAATATCTAAATAATTCATTCAAAAAAGTTAGCCCAAAGTTTGATCCTCTTTTTGAAAGCCGAAAGTGTTGGCTCATTTTTGACACTGTCATCGAGGGTGTTCCAGAGGAAACAACATCTAAAAGACAGTGATTCTTGTCCAAAGCCCAGTGTCTTTATTTGTGGCAGTTTGCATAGATTTTGTATCCTTAGATTATAAGTTACATTTCTTTCTTTTCATGAAATTCCCATACAAGTGATGGATTGAGATGATTCCTTTAACTTCAACACTCCCTAAAATGCACTCGTATTCTAATTTTATGCCCTGTATTTCTCCTTTCACTCTTCTCTTCAATATGAAATCGATAAAGATAAAGATAAAGATAAAGATTCTGAATCAGCCATTGCTGTCTTCTGGCACTTTTCGTTCTTGTACGTTTATTCGATAAAAATCAAGTTCCTTTGCAAGCATGGTTGTACACTTTTACTTCCTTCAAGAACGGTTTACTTCCTGATCGACACAGGGTTCACTGATTTTAAAGAATTGCCAACCGGTTCACGGAAGTCTCTGGACAGGTTCACTCAGCCCTTATTGGTTGATGAAGGCGGGTTTCCAATTGTGCGAATTTGGTCGCGTGCAGTTGTCTGGGCATGCGTAGTTTGTTTCAGTGACGAAGATTCACCTGTTATCCGTGATCACGTGATTTTGGAAGTTGCATTGACTTCAACTATTTCTTGACCAGCACGAGCAGAGCCAATCAAATTCCTTAGTTCTGCCTCGCTGCCTCACTGCAATAAATTACGTATGCCCAAACCATTGGTCGCGTGACCAAATCCACACAAGTGGAAATCATTCGCGCGACTCTTTCGAGCGATCGCATGGATCGCCCGACCAGATTCGCTGAAGTGGAAACCCGCCCAAGAGGACCATAGCCCAGGGAGGTCTGGGGACTTAGTAGTGCAAGGTGACGTACCCGTTAGGAAATGCCACGAAACCGTAGACCCTTAGCAGTAGTATCTTTTAACCTAAGCGGTAGTAAAATAAAGCCTAAGCGGTAGTAGCTTTTGCCCTAAGCGGCAAAAAAAAAACAATAGGCTGATTGTTCTAGAAACAATAGGGCTATTGTATAGCAGTCATGAAACGATTAAACTGTCAAATAGCATTTCCATGATGGTATGATGATGACAAAACAACCTTTTTATGTTTGCATGGTCAGAAAAAGATTTTAATTTACCTTGAAAAGGCATCATATTACGAACCAACCGAATACCTTTAAATCACATTGAAAACATAAAATCAAATAATTCAGTAAACAGCCTTTTAAAAAAAGAAACTTCCTAAAGAAAAGGCCTGCAAAAAAGTATAATTCTTGTGATTGTAAGCAACCAAAGTAAGAGTGAGTCACTCTATACTGTATAATTTGTACTGTATATAACCTGTGCCCTATACTGTACAACTGTGTATATAAGTACAGGTAGGATTGGGTGAATTTTCTTGTATTTAAAGTCATATGGTGAATGGTTAATCAACTGATAACAATCTTTTATGATCAGTTTGCATAACACTGTTGGAATTCTTTGTTACAGATCTTCCTAATAACATTTCAATTCATCAAACTTTCTTAAAACTCTAAGAATTGTTTAATATCAACTTTTCCTTACCCTAAGCGGTAGTAAATTTGAGATTTTTGCTACCCTAAAAGGTAGTAATTGCAGACTTCAAGACCCTAAATTTTCCAACGGGGATATCACCTTGCAATACTAAGTCCCCCCCTGGGGACTAAAGCAAATAAAGCAAAATAAGGTCGCTGATTGTTTCAAAAGAGATTTCTGTAGAAGTGTCCGATGTCATGAATTTCAACATATCACCCTTTGACTTGACACAAGTTTGCGGAATAAAAATAGGCTGATGCTGTTTTTATTTTGAAAAATATTGTGGTCATAGGCTGGGTCATAGGCCAACCTATGACCACAATATTTTCAAAAAGCAATCCACGCGTCTCCTACCGCCCATAGTAATAGTTTGGTAAATAATGCAAATCTAATTTTGGTTTGGAAACTTGACCGATGCACGGAAACCGGTGAAACCGGTCTAGGTCCACCCCTGAGAAAATGCAAAATAGTTGGAGGAGAGAAAGAAAAACAAAAATATAGATTTTTATGCGCTTTTGGATGAAACAAAATTTGGTAAGGCCGCCGGAACATGAGTGTGAGAGAGGGCGTGAGTTCTTATTCATCTTCCCCTCTGTGATACAAGATTCTTTACAGGCCCGTAGCGCCTATTGGGGCCGGTCGGGCCCGGCCCCCCCCCAATAATTTCTAAAAAGTTGCACTTTTTTCTTCATCTTGTTTAAGTAAAATTGACTGAAGAATTCAACTAAAACCAATGTAGTGCCCTTTAAAAGCATTTCTTATCTTAGTTTAGTTGTAGCTGGCGTTTGCATACTTCACGTTCTTGAAATTCTCTCGAAAATGAGGAGAAACATGAGAAATTGCTTGGGTATAAGCTGGGTGGGTCAAGAATTTTGTAAATTGTCCGAGTTTTGATTTTAATGTGGGTAACCAATGGGTACGGTGGGTACCAGACCAACCCTTAAAGAAAGATTTCCCTTGGGTTATATGTGTCTGGCACCCAGGGTAATATTGAATTGAAAAATGCATTCTAAGCCAAAGTAGAGAGTGTTTACCCTCAAAATTTTCCTGTAGGTGCAGATTTATAGAAAAATCACCATGAAATGCGTCTAAATTTTTATTTTAGAAATGGAAAGAATGGGATCGGGAGATATTTTTTACGCCAAAGCAAAGGGCGTGGCCAAAACAATTTTCTGAGAGCTTAGTCCCCAAACCTCCATTATCAACGCGAGACGGTGCCCCCCCCCCCCCCCCCCCCCCCCCCCCCCCCCCCCCTCTTCCCCACCCTATTCGTGTTAAAGAAAAGAAGCAAACCAAAGAAACTACCCGTTTTTTTCCTTTTCAAAAACATCAAATAAAAAAAGGAGAGCAAACGACCCAACATCACACG
>REGM01000467.1:115626-132096 GCA_004194415.1 Aurelia aurita
GGTCACCGTCGTAATATTCGCCGAAAATCTGACGAATTTCGAGCGTCGGTACACTTTGATGTGGGCGCGATGGTAGGACGAGCTTCGGCAGATTTCAAACCGTCGAGGAGATGAGAATTATTTCGCGCCCGCTTTATATGATTTCATGAAGGAAAGCAGAAACAAATGTCTTCTGTACGAAGTTTAAGAGTTGGGGAACATTTTGATGCAAAGAACTGGTCGTTTAACGCAAAATTGACCGAGATTGAGCGAGGACAAAACTGTTGTTGGATCTAGGCAGTTAAAAAAGCTTCACTCCTTGTTACTTAATATATACACTGTACAACCTACACAATCAATAATGTTGCGTTATTGCAGTACAACAACAGCAACAGAGCAGTAGCATGTTGTCATAGCGGCAGGATGATTCAATAAGTTCGGTGCAAGAAACGACGCAAGAGATAAACAATCAACCATTTACGGTATGAATTTAATTTTTCTTCAATTCAAAGAACAAGTACTGCTGTCTTAATGTTGCAGTTAGGAAATAGCAGCAGCGTAAATTGCCGCAGTGAAGCTAGGCCTCCATGATAGGCGATCGGGCCTCCTGTGACGTGACTTGATCAATTCGCGCTCGAAAATCAGCCTTGGGGTAAATGAAGCCATTACAAAGTATAGCGTCGCACTGGGATTTCGAGACTGTCTCGTTTATTTATCGCAATAAATCAATTCAAAAAGCTTGGAGGCTGTTCAAATTATTCAAAAACTTTAGCAGTTAGATAAGCGAAAGTCTAAAAGGAAAGTTACTCGAGGAAGCGACGAGCAACTCACAGCCGAAAGAGTTTGTGCTGCTAACTACGAAATTATCGAAGCAAAGGCAAGTTTTTCACAGCTTTCTTGGCCTAAATGTTTGTTTTGCTTTTAAAAACAGCATGTTCGTGTGTTTATTTCATAGGTTTAGGTCAAACTGAAAATTGCTGCCTATCCTTTCCCTACTCACTATCGCAAGGTAGAATAGAGGAGCAATTTTATGCAACTTTTTGCAAATTTCCTTTAGATTCCTATGGAAATATTCTGAAAATTTACCCCAAAACAAGATGGCGTCGTGTTTTCAACTCTCCTGTGACGTCATGCCGTCTGTATCAATACATGCATTCATAGGTAAAATGAACTTAACTGCATTCAATTCAATTTAGGCATCATTTCGCAAATTCAACCTCACTACTCTAGGGGGAGCACCTGTTTGCATCGCAGTTACCACTATTGATAGAATTCAATTCAATCAAAAGTTCAAACAAATATTGCCGTAACTGGGACTATGTAGCAAGTCTAGACTTATTACATCGTCGTAGTTTCGCTCCTTGGCTGAACTGATAGATCACCACAACTACGACTCATGATCTAACTGTAAGTTGAGACGACTACCTCAATGGTCTAAGCTATCTCATCGAAAATGTTGATGCTAAAACGCTTCAAAATTCAGGGTTCCAAGACTTGAATAAAAAACTAGCAAGTAGTTTAAATACTTGAACTTCTCCGCAATAATCTTCCTGTTTAAAGACAAATTAGATCCATCAAATCTGCTTGAAGCTGCGAGAGTCAATGATCGGCATTGGTGTCATGACAACTTGATCAAGCAATCAGAGAGAGAGGAACTTTCTTTGTGACCACGCCCTTTAAACCCTCTGAAAACATGGACAACGCCCTTGCTGCCTTATTTTAGATCGTTTTGCTCATCATTTAATACTTACTTTTCCTGAAATACAGACTTGCATTTTTTGCGCAAATCTAAAGAGCAATCAATTGGGAAAATAAGGGATAATAAAATAATTATCACAAGCATCAGCTAGAGGATGTTTATAGCTGAAGAAAGCTCCACCACCTTAGAAGTAAAAAATTTGCGACAAAAACGGGTTATACAGAGTGTCCCAATAAAATTGTTCCACGTTTGATTAAAAATTGAAAAATAACGATAAATGAACTTGCTCCTTGGTGACATAAGCCTGTCCCTAAGACCTACGCGCTTTTAAAGATCATGTTTATGCGAGCGACAGCTGAAACCAGATATACCTAAATGACTTGATATGCAACAAGCTCCAAAATGGAGGTAAAATAAGGTTATCCAATGTCTTACCTCTTGTTGATATCAGAGCGAACTAGCTAGGACTTCGAAAGTAATTTTCCTGTAACAATTGTCAAAAATTCGCTAATAAATGCAAGTATTCAAACATTATCGAATCAAAACTTAACTGACGAGAGACAGTCATTTTTAAACTTTGCTCAACAGAATTCCTCGAAGCATTGATTTTAGAAAATGTTACGCTATCAACAATACTTGCAGGGAAAGTGGCTTTGAATTATTTGAATTATAGAATATATTTGGTTTCCGCACTTTTCCGCACATTTTTTATATTTAGCGTTGAAGCTGAGCTTTGATTTGATTGATTGATTGATTGATTTCAAATATTTAAGGAGGGTAGCCCTTCAGCAATACTGATTTTCAAGGGGCCCTCCATTACAAAATTTACAAAAATTAAAATACTATTATGACCTAAAATAACCTAATACAATTCAATTTCTAATATATTAATAAAAACCCTATAATCTAAAATAAATAATTACAATAAAAGAAAATCCATATGGCAAACACATTATTTACAGCAAGCTACCCCTATATACGTTGTTTAAATCCGTTTAAGGAGGATGCCAGCTTACACTCAGCTGAGAGGCCATTCCAAGACTTGGCACCTCTAAACGAAAAAGATTTCTGTCCATTTTTGGAGTTTTTCTTTGGTAACCTTAGGTCAGTTGCTGTATTCCTAAGATTTCTAGAGGTCAGCTGGGATGTTTTTGTGAAAAGATTACACATGTATTGTGGAGCCAGCTCATGCAGAGATTTGAAGACCATAATATTAGACTCACTAGCAATTAGTTCATCAATGGTCTTCCAACCAAGCTTTTTGATAAGTGGCTGGCCCGGGGTATCAAAGCTGCTGCCAGTTACAATACGGGCAGCTCGGTTTTGCAATTTTTGCAGCTGGTTGATCTCAGTGACACCACAGCAACCCCAGACTGAACAACAGTAGCGGAAGTGTGGCTCCACAATACCTGTGTACATGGTCCTAAGAGTTTCTTCTGGCAGAAAGGATTTTGAATGCTTCAAAAAGCCAATTGCTCTTGAGACCTTGGAAGAAACTGTCTTAATGTGTTCCTTCCAATCCAAAGAGTTGTCTATATGGACACCAAGATATTTGGTTTTTTGTACAACTTCAAGCTCAATATCCCGAATTTTCAGCTTCAAAGATTCACTTTTATCTTTTAGAGCTTTATGCTTTGGCTTTGTGGAAATAAGCATGGAATGAGTTTTCATTACATTAAGAGAAAGCTTGTTGCCTTTAAGCCATTTTTCAACCTGTGTAAGATCATTGTTGATGGCCTCATTCAGCTGAGCGATATCGCTGGATTGATGGCAAAGGCTCGTGTCATCAGCATACATGGACACATTCGAATTTCGGACAGCTCGTGGGAGGTCATTGATGTAAATGAGGAATAAAAGAGGTCCAAGGCATGAGCCTTGCGGTACACCAACATTTATGTCCTCAATTGATGAGTCAACACCATTAACCCTAGAGAATTGCTTCCGGTTAGAAAGGTAGGATTTGAACCATGCTAATTCCCGTTGCTGAATACCATAGTACTCTAACTTTTTGCAAAGAATGTCATGGTCAACTGTGTCAAATGCCTTTTTCAGGTCGATAAACACCAGTCCCACTAGCTTTCCGAGATCCAACCCATTGTACCAGTCATCAGTGTTTTTAAGCAAGCATGTCACAGTAGAATGAAGGCGCAAAAACCCCGACTGGTCAGGAGAAAAGTAACCATTATCATTCATGTGTTGGTATACTTGGTTGGCGACAAGTTTTTCAAAGAGCCTTGAGATGACAGGTAAGACTGAAATTGGGCGATAGTTCGACTTTTCAGCCTTGTCCCCCTCCTTAAAAATTGGTGTAACTCTGGCTAATTTCCACGAGTCTGGAAATTGGCTAGTTTCAACTGATGTATTAAACAAACATGCCAAAGAGTTCTCAATTAATGGCAGGGCTAGTTTTAAGAAATAGCAGGAGATATTGTCCTTCCCAAAGCTCTTTGAAGTTTTAGTCTTGGCAATTGCATCTCTGACTTCCTGCACTTCAATAGTCCTAAACTGAAACCTAACACTGCTATCACTACCAGCATAGTCGCCAGATAGAAGAGGGTTAGGGGCAGCATCAATTTTGCTAGCTAATTTCTCGCCAATTGTACAAAAGAAATTATTCATTGTGTTTGAGATGTCCTTTTTGTTAACAATTGCATTGCCAGAATCCTTAAGACAATCAATGTTACTGGATTTTGATCTTTTATTCAAAAGTTCGTTGATTGTTTTCCAAGATTCTTTCATGTTCCCTTTACATTCAGAAATTTTTGTAGAAAAATATTGCTTCTTGAGCTGGACATTAAGAGAATTGACCCTGTTTCGTGCCTGTCTATATGAATCCATCAGAATAGATGATTTACTTTTAAGAGCAGCTTTTTTCAGTCTATCCCTAGTCATCATCAGACCCTTGAGGTCTTTATCAATCCAGGGGCAATATTTTTCAGATACGCGCATTGCCCTTAAAGGAGCATGTTTTTCTATGATTAAAGAAAACAAATTGGACCAATCATTGACAAGTGTGTTTATATCATCAGTCTGTTGGAACACTCGCTCCCAACAAATGCCAGAAACATCAGATAGAAATTCATCCTCTTTAAAGTTTTTCATACTCCGAGTTTTTATCATTTTATGGTCTTTTTCAACTGCTCCATTGAATTTTCGAATACAGTAGACCATAAAATGATCACTGAGAGAAACCTCATGAACCCCAGCCTTGATAATGTTTCTAGCACATGTTGTGGCAATGTGGTCAATGATTGTTGCAGTTTCAAGGGTGACTCTTGTTGGTTCCTCAACAAGCTGCCTAAAACTGAACAGCTCATAGATACTTGCCATGTGTTTAGCATTGTTATCTATGAGCTGATTGCCTGGCCTCCTGGTGAAATCACAGTTCGTGTCACCAAGGAGGATCATTTCCTTGCCTTCCCTATCCAAGTAGGCAAGGGCTTTTTCCAGCTTATCAAAGGAACAAACAGGGTCACTGGGTGGTCGGTACCATGCAATAACAAGAAATGGCTTGCTCTTTGGGGGCTCAATCTCAATACAGAGAAGCTCAAGACCATCAGAGCTTCTTACAGAGTTTCTTAAAAAAAGATGTGTGTTGTTACATGCAAATTTCTGACGATGCAAATTACTCTAAAATCTTAGCAATGTACAAAACTCTTGTTCAATTAAACAGACTGCCCTCTCTAAAACAGCACATCATAATAGTTGACGTACTATTAAACCAACCATATACGGCCCCATGCGAGCAGTATTTTCGACTGGTACGGATTCTATCAATTTACAGATAATTAGTTTATTTTCTCTCTGTGTATATCATATACGATTGTTCCTAGGTCTTAAAGAAAAGTCATACACGTTGGTTCAATACGTTTTTAAAGGTAAGGAGCACAGAGTTGACTGTCCAAGACCACACGGAAACTCGAAGACAGGAGGCTCATATCGGCGGGTACGAGACAGTATACGAGATCAGCTGAAGTCATCTGCACACGTGAAAGACGAAACACCAAAGAATGCCTTGGACAAAGTGTATACCTCCGTTGGTGATGTCAGTGAGGCAAAGTGTCTGGGGCAACTGCCACGAGGACCATCCGATGTTTACTATGCACGTTATGCTCAGAAAAAGGTGACACAAGCTCATGTAGGTGAACACCATGAAGGCAACGATTCAAGTAGAATGGGACTCGATAGCTTATGGATCATTCTAGAGAGGGCAAAGCGTGAGGACGAATTGAGCAAGGGGGCTGCTTTTATAAAAGAGTGTAGCATTCATCCAGGCCTGGTCGCGTATTTGGCGTCGATCCAACGTTTAATGTTTTCGAACAAAACATAAGCCTAACAGTAACTTCGTACAGAAACCTCAGGTTGGAACGTAAAGGAACAGGTAAATGTCCAGTATTTCTTGGTCCAATGCTTATTCATCAACAGAAGGACTGGAGAACATTTTCCAAGTTCGCTTATCACTTGGTTGAAGCAAATCCAGAACTGGAAGGTCTTTTAGCCTGTGGCACTGATGGCGAGAAAGCACTGATTGACGGCTTTAAAAGGAATTTCCGCTCTGCAGTTTTCCTTAGGTGCTTTCTGCATGCCAAAGACAACTTAAAGCGTGAATTGAGAAGCCGTGGTATCAAGGCTGCTCCAAAACAACAGTTTATTGATGAGATCTTCGGTAAAGTCGATAGGAAAACAAAATTTTTTGGCCTTGTCGATTGTGTGTCTGAAGCTGATTTCCGTACAAAGCTGGAGAGCTCGAAAACATGAACTCTATAGTTTACACTCTTTTCATACTGGAAGTCACGGAAGTTTTAATAGAGTATAAACGGAAACCACTTCTCCTAAAAGTGCCTTCTCACCTTAACAGAACCAAGCTTACACGTATTTTTTTATAAGAAACTTGGGTCCGGGGTTGGTAGGCAGTTTCTTAAATTTTAGGGCCATTTTAAAATTTCCATAGTTCTTTTACCGATATCTTGCACTGTCATTTAATGTTTCATGGCTTCGTTTATATTCTTAACAGGATTTAGATCTCCAGCCGAAAATATATCAACAAACAATGAGCATCCTTATTTGCATTTGATGAAATATGAACATGTACTGCCTGCCTCAAAGTCACGCATAGCTCACGAAAAACAAATGTTCCTTCTTTATGCTTTTATAGAATATGCAATAATGTCCAACCTCGATTTGGTCTCTTGCACTAATGCAAAAGTGAAGTATCTACAATCTTGGCCAAAATACATGGGACAAATCAGAAAATTACACCACTTCGGCGTTTGATTACAGGCCCCCCGCTCTCCCCGTTTCAATGTTGCTTGAATCCAGGGAGATTAAGTAGGGAAAGGAAACGCGCATTGACTTGCATTGCGCGCGGTGGTATGCAACCTCCTTCGCAGTGCGCTGCGCTTTTTGCTGTGGAACAAGATGGAGAAAGACATTTGTTGTGACGAGAGGACTCCGTTTTGGATTGGATTTTTACAAGGTTTGTACCTCTTGAAAGTTATGTAAGGTAATTATTCTTTACTTGATGCTACATTTTGACAATCCAACTAGTTGCAGATCACTTACAGCGACTGTTTGATGAGTTCGGTTGGACATTACCTTACCGAATAATTAGAGAGGCTGCTGTATTGGTTGGACGGTACCGAACAGTTAGACTGTTGTATCGATTTACATACCCATGGCCGTACACGAATACACAAATCTTTACATCAACTTGTCGTGACACGAATTCTGTTCAACTGTAGAAAATTTATAAGAAAACAAAACAACTGACCTCTTTCTGTGTTATCAAAGGGTGAAAGGTATTCTGTATTTTTGGCGATCTCTAATGACCACGAATGAACGATTGAAAACATGTTGCTAAGCGCACAAATATTATGGCTTTTATTTCCAGTGAATTTAAAAACGCGGTACGTTTCACAAAGATTGCTCTGCTGGCTTGATTTGTATCCTAATGTTTTCAACCAAGCAGCCTTACATGCAAGTTGTACATGCAAATGCTGGCATAAACACAACTGTCATTTCTGTACGGGTATGAGGATTTTGTAAACTTAACCCTATTAATACCGGGCTTTTTGGACCCTTGTAGTACCGGGGGGGCACAAAGTGCCCCCCCTTCATAACTTCGTGAATAATGTAGATATGAGGGCGACACTTGGTATAATGGTTCACAGTAACAAAATCTACACAATAGGGCACTTTTTTTATTCTTCATTACATCCATGACGTCACTATGACGTCATAATGGCGGTAAAATGCGATATTTTCCAACTAATGTCAAAATTAGCAATATCTAAGGTTTTATTTAATAATTCCTCTCATAATGGCTCTAGAACGTATCACAAATCATTAAGGAGCAAAAATCAGCAATATGATATCTATTTAACCTCATTATTTATGTCATTTATTCATTATTTAGTTACACCGGTTTTTTATTCTTTCATTAAAAGCCCTAATTACTGATGAAAATACTCTAAAATGCCTTAAAGTCATTTAAAACGATCCAGAGAATAATATTTGACAAAAAAAATTTATTTAGTACATTTGTTATCAATTATATGACGTCATAAACTTTGATAACGTCATTATTTTTAAAATTGCTGACGTCATCTAAAATGAATAAAATTATAAATCATCTGAAAGCTCACATTTAGAGCTATCGAATGGTGGTATTCTTGATGATCTCTGATCATCTTGGCAAAAACTAGACTCACTTCTTTTATTTACCACCCGACCACTTGTCGAAAAGACGTTGGTCACGTTATCAGTGTCTACTATTTTGAAAGAAAAATTCAATTTTAATTAGCCTATTAAATTTTAGGAAAAGTCAAAAAAACCTTCAGCTATTACTTTCTAAAGGGGTTTCACATTGAATTAAATTGATAGTCGTAAATCATTTGCTTCTGTGATAACCATTCGATAAAGCAATTACCGCTAGGAAAATATATCGTTACAGCGTAAAACTTGTGATTTTGGAGGGTTCAATACGGTTCTGAGTGGTTGGTACACCGGGTGCTTGGACTGAAAAATCTGTATTCTATATTTCCTATTGCATATTCCGGATTCCATGATAAAAGACAGCCACAGTCCAAAAGCAAACAAAAAACCAAATTTACAAAATATAGCTGCATATTGAACTAAAATAATAAACCTTTCTCGAACAACATTTTCACCTACCAAAGGATGAGCTATGATTTACTTAAATGGGATGGTTTCTGCAATATTGCGAGATTTCGTGAAATCCTAAAGGCTATGATATCACCGGATGCAGAACTGCACCTGTGCCTATACATGCCCTATGGGAGGTGTACTTCTGCATTAGGGTGATAACATCGTTAGGGTTGAGGGGTTGCCTAAAAATAGGGGCATGTTACAAAAACATATAATAAACTCTCTACCTAACCACGTGTTCGATAGTCGGTATTCCATATTGCGAATTCCGGATTTCGTGGTTTAAAGATTGCCCTACATATTCCGGATTCCGGATTCATATTCCGGATTCCGGATTCCGTGGTTCAAAGATTGCCCTACATATTCCGGATTCCATATTCCGGATTCCGTGGTTTAAAGATTGCCCTACATATTCCGGATTCCATATTCCGGATTCTGGATTCCATATTACGTGCTTTATAGATAGCCGTTTCCGATCCCAAACTTCGTGTATAGTTGTGTACTTCTCCCTTAATTTCCAGACAGCCAGTGGCGAAGCTAAAGGTCATGCTGGTCATGCTGAGCATGACCAAGCATTTTCAAAAATTACATTTTTTTTAATCACAAAAAAATAGTTTTTTCTTCCCGAAAACGCAGTTTCTTGTCCCTGCTACTCGTTCAGAAACACAAACATTGATCGAATGACCCCCCTGAACAGCATTGCTCGTCCAATGATGTCCCCCGTGCTCAGCCCAGCTCATCCAATGAGATTCGATACTGAAAGCAGGACCAAACACAGGGCATCCAATCTTGTCATGCCCCTCATCCTTGAGCTGATCAACCGGATGCTGCACCCTGTATTTGGTCATTCCCATAAGACTGGTACCCTATGTTTGGTCATGCCCGACAATAGTGTTCTGTTCTGAAACAAAAGGGAAGAACAAAGCTTGGACATGCACATTCCAACGAGCAGGACAAGGTCGTAATAATAATCATAACCCAGTCCTGCTTTATCGATGAATGGTGCGTTTTGATTGGCTGAATATTCTCTTCCACAAAACTATTGCAAATAATTTGTACGTCAAGGGACTGCGAATGTCTGAAAGCATGACTCACTGCAGTCTGCACCTCCCACCCTGTGTCACTTCGTGAGTTTCACTGTGACAAGCGTGTGTTATTAGGCCTAGCCGATTTGTACGCTATTTCAAAAATCAAGGAAGAATTATGGCTCAACTTCATGCTGATCGAGATCTGTGTCTCAGTTATCGAGAAAGTCTTTTGCTTCGAGGACTGTTGCTGAGCAGAAGCACATCGTGTCGTCTGTCAATTTCACTGCACTGAGTTGTGACAGTGTGAATCTGAATGGTGTGTGGTTTGTTTGGGCCTAGCAGAGCAAGTTAGAAGCGCAAGTTTCCTTTTGCAACCAAATATGGAATGTTCGAAGAAGCTCAGAACCCATGCGAGAAAGGATTAGGCCTGGCTCTATAGATTTATTGGTAAGCATTGACTTTAGGCCCAACTAGCTAATAATTAATATGTTTTAGAACAACGTTCAATGCAACGGGGAGGGTGGGCATTATCTCAAGCACGACTATGTTTCAAGAGTGAGGATAATAGACGATTTGAAGTGCCAACATAAATCATTATGATCAAAATTGATTGCAATTAGTTAAATTGGCCGAAGTAAAGTGGTGCTCATATCCCTTCTTTGTTATTTGTCAATTGTCATTGTAAATTCTATATTTTTATCTTGGGCTCTTTATGAAACAACAAATATTAGAATCTTTTAATTTTCTCAGGGGAACTTCCAAGTAATCTTTCATGTTTGCTTTTAACCTTGATGATCAATGGAATTGCCAGGATGATGTCTTTGGTGACTTTAATACCTGATCGCTGATAACAATCGGCCTGGCCTAATTTTCTTATAAAACAAAAACATGCTAACTTAATTTTTGTCAAAACTTTGTGGAAATTAGAATTTGCCTTCTTTATACATATATTATTTAGTCCCTCCAGCAATAGGCGTTACCCCTATTTTTATTCACAAGGGGGCGTTTTCCAGCAAAGTATAGGGCGTAGTCCAAAAAATTTTCCGGGGGCTCTGCCCCCGGACCCCCGGAGCTCTCTCCCTTTCAGCGCCTCCGGCGCAGAGCATGACGAACCATTTTCACCCAGCTTCGCCATTGCGAGACAGCTAACTTTGTCTTTCGCGTGGAATTTCTTCCACGCGCACTTCAAATCACCTCCGCTATTTCAATCAATTTCATTTGCGCAGTTTTGATAAGATCTGAAATTAACCAAGCAATTTGAGTAATTAGCAAACCGTTAAACCAATTACTAAACAGTTTTGAAAGCTCATTCCACGCACGCATTTATCTTTTGGAAAATAAATCTTCCACATGCACTTTGCAAAGTTAGCGGTCTGGATTAATTGTACCCACGGGTTGCATTCTGGGCTAGCAGCTATGACAACCCAAGGATCTTGGGCCAGAGTGCATTCCATGAGTTTGCCCCGCCACAGATTCCCACCAAGAACAAAATATTCTATTGTTATTATTGTTTTGTTCTATTGTTTGTTATGCTCTTGCCAAACACAGATCTGTGGCAGAACCTAAATGGAATGCAGTCTGGATCTTGGGCATGCAGCACTATTAAAGTTGCATTGTTTTCTATTGCTGTTCAGCATAAATACTTGAAAACTTTGGCCTGCATTTATCGTGGAATGCAACGCACCCTCTGGTGGTTTACCTGTGTGTTGTCTGGATATCAAATCTTTGTTGTTCGTTTTGCTGTAATTTATTATTCTGTAAATGAGTTTATTAGGACAACGCTCCAGTATTGCGTAGCAAGTCTAAATTTTAAAATGAAAAATGAAAATGAAATGTATCCAACGGCTTTACGTAACTGGCTGAGATTTGGCAGAGAGAGAGAAATAGCATAGGGCAACCAAACTTTGTCTCAGGTTTGAAAAAAACTGATTGGCTCAAATTAAAAAATATTTGAATGAATTTCAAAACGAGGCCAGTGGGCGAAGGGTAAAACTGTTTGACTAATTATTCAGAAGCTATGACACGTGAAGGAAATTTGAGACACAGGTTTGTGCAAAATAAATGCCCTGCACTGCAGGCAAGTAGGATCCCACCCTGCTCTGCTACCCGTGCTATACCTTGCCTTAATAAGGTTCTTTCCTTGTAAAACTTCCATAGTGGAATGGCATAAAACTATGATGACCTACAGCAGAAAAATCTGTATATGAAACAAATACATGTCGCCACAACAACAACGCTGCTGTAACTTGCCTTCCTCATTGCGTATTACAATGACGGGCCTACCATTCTCATTTTCTTCAGAAGTCTCGACAAGAAACATATCGTCCTTTAGGAATGTGACATTCTTGACTGCAAATTTATCACAGATTTTTTCCAGCTTTGAAAATAAGTTGTTGGCTTTTTTATCGAGGACCCGTGAGGCTTCAAACTGACTTGAAACTTGATCGTCTACTCGCTGATGGCGTCGCTGTTTTCTTATTCATCAGAAGAACTTCGCAATGAAGAGAATCTATTTTGTTCAAGTTTGCGTCGCTTTTCCTTGTCCTTCTTTCTCCCAATATTTAGAACTAAGCAGCAGCAGGCAGGCAGTTGGTCGATCGAACAGAAGGAATAAGTGTTTTCTTCTGAATCCTGCCAGCGAAGTGGTGTATGAAGCACTTCTTGAGCGAGCGATCGCTCTTTACAAGGGGAATAACGTACACTCTCTATTGTAGTCTGATTCAGGCGCGGATCCAGACTATAGAAACCGTTGCGCAAGCAAAGTCATACCCTGGGTACCAGAGTCTGGTACCCAGGGTAGCAAAGTCATTTCTCAGAAACAAATATTCAGTATTCAATAGTTGCAGCGTTGCGTAGCTACGCTGACATTTAGATCCGACAAATCGAGATTGTTTGGTTATCTTTGTAAACCAAGAGTGAGCGACCACAGTGAGTGACATATTATTAGCACGAACATAAGGATATGTTGGGTGTCGTCAAGCTAGTCCACAATTTCTAGCCCTCAATTTCTAATTGCCAGATTAATCTTAATCATTGACAAATGACAATAGTAGAGCTTTGAGCGCTTCGCTCGAAATCAAATTTTCAGCGACCAGCGAGTATTCATAGAAATTTGGCAGACAGAGAAATAGCATAGGGTGACCAATCTTTGTCTCAGGTTTGAGAAAAACTGAGTGGTTCAAAGTTGAACAATATTTAAATGAATTTCAAAACGAGGCCAGTGGGCGAAGGGTAAAACTGTTTGACTAATTATTCAGAAGCTATGACACGTGAAGGAAATTTGAGACACTGTTTGCTAGATTGATGTATTGAGAGCGCAAAAATTTCATTGATGTTTAATGTCTCGTTCAATTCCTACCCTGGCCATCCCCCCCGGGCAGCCTGGGGGTCGATGAAAATTGATTGCGCAAATGCCCGGGGGCGGAGGAAATTTTTTGGGCGAATACCCGGGGGCCGGGCACTGAGAACATGCCATATTCCCAGTAACTGTATAATGTGAAAGCTACTGTTGTGGTCAATTGCCCCGGGGCCGGGAATATTTTTTGTGCAAATGTCCGGGGGTGTCCCGGGGGAATGGTCAGGGTAGGAATTGAACGAGACATTTTGTGGAGCTAACTTGGGGATACAGGAAGGTTATAGAAGGGGGAAGGCTCAATTTCTGCTTTTTACTGTGTATAGCGCACAATTCTTGAACATTCATATTGTTTTTGGCTCATAAATACTCTCCATTTAATGACGAATCGAATGATGTATAGTTTAGCCCTGTTATGTTGCATGCGTGACAATCAAGAGAGAAAACACGTAAAGTGGTCACTGAAGGGGTACAGGGAATAAACATAGCTATATTGAGTGGTCGCTANAGGAAATTTTGGCGAATACCCGGGGGCCGGGCACTGAGAACATGCCATATTCCCAGTAACTGTATAATGTGAAAGCTACTGTTGTGGTCAATTGCCCCGGGGCCGGGAATATTTTTTGTGCAAATGTCCGGGGGTGTCCCGGGGGAATGGTCAGGGTAGGAATTGAACGAGACATTTTGTGGAGCTAACTTGGGGATACAGGAAGGTTATAGAAGGGGGAAGGCTCAATTTCTGCTTTTTACTGTGTATAGCGCACAATTCTTGAACATTCATATTGTTTTTGGCTCATAAATACTCTCCATTTAATGACGAATCGAATGATGTATAGTTTAGCCCTGTTATGTTGCATGCGTGACAATCAAGAGAGAAAACACGTAAAGTGGTCACTGAAGGGGTACAGGGAATAAACATAGCTATATTGAGTGGTCGCTATAAATAGGCTACGAAAACGCCCATGCACCCATTGTTTCTTCAGCTACACAATGAAGCAGCACGTGCCAACAGTATCAAATACAATAGACTCTATTTTTAACTTGGCCCCGGCCAGCTTTTAACTATTTCGATTCCCTTTAACCCTATTCTACCCAGGGGGGGGGGGCAAAAATTGCCCCCCCCAACCAAACTTTCTATAATAAAACAAGAAGTAAAGAGAATATTGATCCAAAACGTTCTGACTTTTCCTCTTATTTAATTGGCAATTAAATTATGAACTTTTGATTGTCATAATTTAAGTCACGTGACCATGAGATGCCCATATTTGGAGAGTGGTAACAAAGAAAATCACTAATACCGCCATAGATTCTTTGTTTTAGCTTCGATTAAGTCGTGACTGCTACCAAACGATCCCCCTTTCAAAGTGCTTTCATTTGATATATACTTTATTTATATTTGCTTACGTCAGCAAAATATAAATTATATGACGTCATTCATGTTGATGAAGTCATATTTCCAATAAACAAAAACAACATTTCAAAAATTTGATATCAATCGATAGACAATCATATTTTCTTTACTTTTAAGTAGTTTATTGACGTTGTATTCCTTAAAATCCGAAATAATTAACACTTTTTGTTTTTCCAGTACTGAAGCTTGTATGCGACATAGTCCTATTGTTCGGCTGCCTGGCAACAAACCACGTGACCAATTAGCATCAGATTCTATAATTAGACTTCTAATAGATGTAATTACTATTGTACAAAGTTACAATGGCATAGTAATTATGATTTCGGAGATAATTAGGGGGGAATTTTTGCCCCCCCCCGGGCTGTGGTCTGACCCGAAGAGCCCGGGTAGAATAGGGTTAACCACTTGGCCACACCACCATAAAGGGAATTTCCCATCTTGGGCCAGAAAGGGAATTTCCCATCTTGGGCCAGAAAGGGAATTTCCCATCTTGTGTGCAAAATAGATGCCCTTCATAGTCTTATGATCTAACTGTCAGTTGTTGTTGGGGAGATGAGCTTCCGACTCTATTGTTTTGAACAAAGGTTTAAGTGGTTTATCGGAACCAATCAGCTTGAATTTGGCTATGCAAAGTAAAATTCATGTGAATTGAAACTGATCACATGAAATGCACAATTGTGTTGAAGTGGGTCATCTCCGCTTGTTGGGAATGATACTTGATCTTTTTCAGATGGATCACATGATACATGCATTTGAGTCCCCTGGAACCACAAAGATTGAGTTACACCTCTACACTACATGGTCATAGAATCTTGAGCTGTAATTGTGTTGTGTAGATGGATATTTCCTAGCCTGTGTCACAGACCATAACGAGGAGGAGTTATGGTCTGTGAGCTGGAGTCACTTTTGTTGTCCCAGTTTCATAGATATCTTGTAAAATCTGTTATTCCATGGTTATTCAAATAATGATATTGGGTGGCCTAGTTCTTTTTTTTTCATTTTTTTTTCATTTTTTAATATTTATACAGGTAACAAATTTCAGTGTTATAAACTGCTTTACAAATTGACCTGTTTAAAAAAAAAAAAGCCTAAATTAAAGAAAATTACATTTCATATACAATACTTAGTCTTATACAATATACTGTTGGAATCGAGCATAATAGAAAGTAAATGGAAAATAAAATGTACCTCTCATATTGATTTTTTAAAGGTAGCCAGGGATGGTGCCAATTTGGTTTCCCTACTTAAATTCATTCTATAATTTTGCTCCACGATAAGAAAAAGCTTTTTGACCTGTAGATGTTCTTAACAAGGGTATCTGCATATTTGTTTCGGTAGAGCGAAGATTGCGATCACTACCCTCAGAGCATTTCGTAAACAGCTCTCCCAAATATTGAGGAGCAAGTGAATTTAATGATTTATAGGTCAGCGACGCTGTTTCTTTTCTGATGAGATCTCTAATTGACGGCCAGCCAAGATTCCGGAGCAGAGGGACAGCAGAAGAATTATATGGACTATTTGTAGTTATTCTAGCAGCTCTATTCTGGATCTTTTGGAGAGAATTAACTTTGGTCTCACTACAACAACCCCAAACCGAGCAGCAATAACTAAAATGTGGCTCAACAATTCCCCTATACATTTTCTACAGATCACCTGATGGGAGAAATTTCTTGGCATGCTTGATGAGACCGAGAGCTCGCAGTGCCTTTGTCTTAACTTGTTGAATATGGCGATCCCATTGGAGTTTATCATCAATCTGAACTCCCAGATACTTTATATCTGTTAACATATTGATTTTTTGGTCGCCTATTTTAAAACTAGGCTTAGCTTCAGT
>REGM01000467.1:132338-148561 GCA_004194415.1 Aurelia aurita
AGAAAATGTATAGGGGAATTGTTGAGCCACATTTTAGTTATTGCTGCTCGGTTTGGGGTTGTTGTAGTGAGACCAAACTTAATTCTCTCCAAAAGATCCAGAATAGAGCTGCTAGAATAACTACAAATAGTCCATATAATTCTTCTGCTGTCCCTCTGCTCCGGAATCTTGGCTGGCCGTCAATTAGAGATCTCATCAGAAAAGAAACAGCGTCGCTGACCTATAAATCATTAAATTCACTTGCTCCTCAATATTTGGGAGAGCTGTTTACGAAATGCTCTGAGGGTAGCGATCGCAATCTTCGCTCTACCGAAACAAATTTGCAGATACCCCTGTTAAGAACATCAACAGGTCAAAAAGCTTTTTCTTATCGTGGAGCAAAATTATGGAACGAATTAAGTAGGGAAACCAAATTGGCACCATCCCTGGCTACCTTTAAAAAATCAATATGAGAGGTACATTTTATTTTCCACTTACTTTTATTATGCTCGATTCCAACAGTATATTGTATAAGATTAAGTATTATATATAAAATGAAATTTTCTTTAATTTAGACTTTCTTTTTTTTTTAACAGGTCAATTTGTAAAGCAGTTTATAACACTGAAATTTGTTACCTGTATAAATATTTAAAAATGAAATGAAAAATGAATGTGTATACTTGTCTGAAACCCGTCTGGTCATATTAGGCGCATGCTTATCAAGAATAAGCGAGAAGATGTTTGTCTAGCTACGGACTGCATCATCAGAATCACTAGCATTGGCAACTATATCTTCCCAGTTGACCTCAGAGAGGTCAGAGAGAAAAGCTGTTTTATCAAAATTCTTAAGTTGTCTGGATGTGATATATTTATGCTGACGTTTAACCCCTCCACGATACTTCCTGACACAATAAATCAAAAAGTGATCACTGAGGCTAGATCACTGAGGCTCTTTGTTTAATTTGCTCATACTGAAGTCCTTGGGACAACAAAATTGAGTCCATCCCACAGACCATACTCCCTCTGGTTATGGTCTGTGACGCAGGCTAGATATTTCCTGGAAGTTGAGCTTCTGGGAAATCAAAAGATATTACCAAGAAACACTAACAAATAACGGAGAATAGAGTTCCAAAGTGTGACGTCACGCGTCCATAGCAACCGCGATCTTGGTTCTAAACAACGCGTTGCTATGCCGAATAAACCATACACTCGACCATCACAACGCAACAAGTCAACTTTTATCGCGCTTTTTTATCAATCAAAATGGTTCAATGTTTCGTTCCTGACTGTAATCATCAATCAGAAACTCAAGACTGCAGTTTTTTTCGCTCGCCTAAGGAAAGGAAAAGATGGGAGAAGCTTATTAGGAGGGCTGACAAAGTTCCTACTTTGTCGTCGTGGGTTTGTAGCTTTCATTTTAGAGATGGCAAAAAGATTAATTTGCCAACAGTGTTAACTAGAGACAGATGAACGGAAAAAAAACCTGCTCCCGAAGTTTTGAAAGAAAACTGCCTAGAAGAGGAGGTTCTTGATCATCGCACTGATGATGCCAATGTCGACAAGCCTAGGCCCCCTGATGAAAGGGTCCTCCTACAGATAAAGCTGGGCAGCGTTAAGTGGGAGCTGGCAAAGGAAAGAACCAGACAATTCTATAAAGGACACCGATATTTAGTGAATAATTTAGGTGACGATGTTATACGTATGGAAACTAGTCTCCCAAACAAGCAGACTTCATCATTGTTGTTGGTTATGTTCATCGTTTCGAGGGTTTTTTTTAATTACTTCGCAGGTTGGAGAGTCGACTGCCTCGCTCTAGAGGACCAGCTCTTCATGATTCTAATGAAAGTCCGACAGAACTACACGAACCTTCATTTAGCACATTTGAGCAAGAATAGATGCATTATTGCAAATTCTGGTTTACTCTTTAGCACATGCCTGATGTTTTAGGTGTATCAGCAAAAGACGCAACTGAAAGAAAATGGCCTAACAAGCAGAAACCATACTACACGACGGCCTAAAGTAAACTTCCGATCCCTAGTATGCTTTGTCTCTCATACTTGCATGAACCTTTCCAGTTATCATTCCAGCAGAATACAAAAACGACAACACATTATCCGATTTTTAATGATGTTCTCCACGTTTTATAGATTTGGGCTCATCAGCAAAGAAGGAAACGAGAGACGCAATAGTAACATCAGCCATGGTCTGTTGTTAGTTCGATGAGAACCAGCTACAGCGTTGTTGCTCTTTCTCTCATTTTATCACCAGAAGATTGAGGAAAACTTTTGAATTCAGCTTTTCTATGATGGCTGCAGGTTGGAATGAATTTTAAACCTTTTCTGGAGCATTTAAAGGCGACATTTCGAGTTAGGAACAGTCACTTATAACGCTTGTCATTAAAAATGAATGGTTACTAGAGCATAGCAACGGGTTGTTTAGAACCAAGATCGCAGTTGCTATGCACGCGTGACGTAATCACTTGGGAACTCTATTCTAATAATGATACACCTAAAGTTACTTGATTGAGATAAGTGGAGTAGGGTTTAACCCTATCTCACCTGGGCCTTTTGAAGCGGTCACAACCGGGGGGGGTGATTCCACCCCCCCCCCCCCCCTCTTTTTATCTGCTGTTACAGTAGTAATAATGAGCGTGTAACTTAGTAATTAGATGGACTTTGATGCAAACAATCAAAATCACGTGATAAAATCAAATTAAGTCTATTGTTCTTGTTACTATGACAATAAGAAGATATTAAGTTATGATTATGATGATAATGGGTATCATGATTAGAACAATAAAATAAGGGATTAAATTGTATTTTTTTGTGTCAAATTGAGATGGATATCATTAAATACATGTATGGGCATAATATGTACCAATTTGAGATTAATATTTGTAACAGTTTCAAAATAAGTTTCCAATTTTGGTCGACCACTCATTAAAAAATTGGTTGCCATGGTTACGGTGCTATATTTAGAATCTTGAAATTTTCATAATTCGATACAGTATAGTTATAACGTTACACTTGAGCAATCTTGGGATGCTGCGTTGCATATGTTAGGAACGGCAAAGAAAAACTTGGTTGGGTGGGTGGAATTCACCCCCCCCCCCAGGTGAGATAGGGTTAAGTAGGCCAAGAAATACATGGGTGCTTGTTGTCCTTTTGTCAGGGCATTAGCAAGCATCTTTGATTTCAATAAATCTAAAAATAGAATGGGCTTAAACCCATTTTATATTGGTCTGCAACTTTACTTAGACTTTTTAAAGGGTTTGTGTATGGTTAAAAGCTTGCATTTGCAAAGACCAAAAGATCGAATATATCTCATTGAAATCAATGGCCATGTGCCATGAACAAAGACTAGCCAAAGAAACATTATACTTTGCCTGTGTGTTTTCTTTGCTCTGTCTATAGATAAACCTATTACCTTTGCAATTCCCTTTACTTTTGATGTTTCCAAAATGGAATTTCCATACATGGTAAGAACGATCGAAATCTCTAGAATAAATGCTTACCTTCTATGTTTTCCCCACTTGTGTCAGCTGATGTAGTAGCAAGAGATGAATCATTTTCCTGAAGGCAAAATGTAGCGTTTGTAAAGAAATGATCATAAAAGATTTCTAGGCTAGAACATTGCAATGTTTTCAGCAAAAGCATCATTTTAGAAAGTGCAGAGTTCATATTCTACTTGACGGCACTCAAGAAGGACTTTCTATGTTTTGATGCTTTTCTGAAAAACGGTATTATGTCTTTAGCACAAAATCTTGTACACATTATATTTTTTGGTCCACTTTGCACAGCACAGATCAAAAGATCATTTTGCAGAGGAGCACAGTTAATTATATAACCGCTTCATATAACCTAATTACACTCTAGATAGTGGTGGATCCTGCCCATATTTGAAGAGGGGCAATGAACATAATGGGCTTCAGAAATCCTAGGCGTAGAAGGCAGGGGGCCAGGAGGGCTGCAGCCCCATAATCAGGCAAAATCTTTCGCATTTCAGGCTCCAATCGGGCAGTTTTAACTCACTGAAGCCTTCATATTTGGAACAAATCCATAATAGGTCCCCTAAACGTTGAGCATCCCCTACGCCCATGCCACAAATTTAATGAACGGGAAGCCCAAGATGCAAACATTTTTGGAATAAATTTTAGGCAAATAGTACGGTGGCCCATAGGTGCCACTGCCGTGTTCCTTGTTCCGTGTTCCGACTTTAGTGACGAGTTTACTGACATGTTCCTTGTTTAGTGACGCCGACCTTGTTCCGTGTTCCATGTTCCATGTTCATTGCAGGGGGGTAGCATTGACCTTTTTTCTTTCTATAGCAATGGTAATACATGGTGCTTTCCAATGAATTTGCCCTATCTTTACCCCCTGGGAAATAATATTTTCTGCCGTGTTCCCTCTGCCGTGCTGATTGTGAGTTTTAAAATTGGATAAGCAAATTCGAGACTGACGAACACTAAGAACAAACTTTAAAAATTTGATAAGCAAATTCGAGACTGACGAACACAAACAACAATCTATTTTCTAACGAGTTCGTAGTCAGGGGGTAAGTTAAGACAGGGTATGACATGGTTGTGTGGGAGAAATAGAAAACATAATTGTTTACGAAAAAGCTGAAAACAAATGTTGTTTGTTTATAATTTCCAAAGCAAGGATTAATCACTTTATTGTGATGAGCTAAATTCAATGGGGAAATTTGCATTGGCAACGGGGAGGGCAGACCATTTTGGGTGTTGACACGACNTTGATGTTGAGTTTTAAAAATTGATAAGCAAATTCGAGACTGACGAACACTAAGAACAAACTTTAAAAATTTGATAAGCAAATTCGAGATTGACGAACACAAACAACAACCTATTTTCTGACGCGTTGCTGTCAGGGGGTACTACGAAAGGGTATGATAGGGTTGTGTGGGAGAAATACAAAACAAAAGCTGCACATACTCCAAGTCCAAGATCCAAATGAAAATGGCAGAATGGAATGATGTGAGTGATGTGGCCACCATATCTTCCAGGGTGAGTTAGCTACTTTGTATGATCATGTTATATGATATAGAAATTACCCAGTTTTCAAAAGACATACATGGTTACACTGGTTTTATGTTTTGGCCGGCCTAAACCGGCCCTACCCACATCGCAGAAAAGTTTAAGCCAACTTATGAACTGTAGCAACATTTTGAAAACTGGGTAATTTCTATATTAGACCAGGCGGAGAATGGGGGTAGGGTCCCCTTCCGGGGAAGTAAGTCAAATTAGGTGAATGTGGGTAATTTTAGGGGGCTGATTCCGAAAATCGATGTTATACGGGCAAATTAGGGGGCCGTTGGCCGTTACTTCATGTCAAAGTCTCGTTTTCATGCGAAACGACACAAAGGCCTTACTAGGGTCCCCCCTCCAGGGAAGTAGGTCAAATTAGGTGAACTTTGGTAATTTCGGGGTGCTGATTCCGAAAATCGATGTTATATTGGCATATTGGGGAGCATTTGGCCACTATTTTATGTCAAAATCTCCTTTTCATGCAAAACAGACAAAAAACCTTGATAGAGTCTTTCCCATTAGGGAATTTCGTCAAATTAGGTGAACTTGGGTAATTTTGGGGTACTGATTCCAAAAATCGATGTAATATGGGCATATTGGGGGGTGTTGGCCTCTATTCCATGTCAAAATCTCATTTCCAAGCAAAATATACTTTAGCGCTAGCCGCTATGAAACTCATATAATGATAAACTATGTACAGAAAATTGTTTTCTCTATGACAAAAAGATCAAGCATCGTAAATATCAATGATCTCTTCATCAAAATCGTTTTCACTGTCATCGCTTTCCATGAGGTCGATCCTATAGTCATCATTGTCATTAAAAATTTTGTTACACAGAGGCAATTCTGCGCCTTCGCCCGTGCAGCACACTCCAAGCAACTGATCTCCTCTCATCCCATCCATGATTAGCTGGATTGTCTAGATCCATCATATTAAGCAATCTGCTTGCCGAAAACTGGATGCCACATAATTTGCTCACTTGATTTGAAGTTTTAAATTCGATTGGCAAGGTAGCAGCAAACTTTAAAAGGAAAATAAACACACTTAATTTTTAAATTCAACCTGATTGTTAATAAGTCTTTTACTGTTTTTACCCTTGACACTTGCAAGTTTTGTCTTTTACTTTTCATACTTTAATTTTGACAGGACCCTTAGTGATAGCAGTAAAATCTTTACTGAAAAGGTTATCCTGTATAAATATGGTACATTATTATTATTATTATTATTATTATTATTATTATTATTATTCAATTCTTCTCATGGTCTCGATGTTATACCAGTATCTTGTCTATTATCAGGTCACCTCCCGTGGCTTGAGATAATAGATCTAAAGTCTTTCTTTCTAAACCGTCTTTCCTTGTCTTCTAGTGTTCTATTTTGTCCTATTCGCTGTAGTCCAAAACTTTTCTGATTATTCTGGCAGTACCCAACAAACAAGCTTTCTGCAGAGGATCTAAGCCAGGTTTGAAGTCAATTTTTTCAAGATATTTTTCAACATTCTTCGTGACTATTCCTAAAGCGCCAATCACAATTGGTATTATGTATACTTTTGTCACTTCCGTGTTCCAAACCTTGAGAAGTTCATACTTCAGATCTGTATAATGCTCAAACTTTTCTTTCTCCTTCTTTTCAACTCTTGTATCGAAGGGGCATGCCACATCGATAATGTAGCAGGTTTTTCCTTTCTTATCCAGCAGGACCAAGTCAGGTTTGTTATGGTCTATTTTTTTTTCTGTTTGGATGGAAAAGTCCCATAATAGTTTGACATTTTCATTTTCTAAGACAGCCATTTCCTTATCTACAAAATGTTCGTAGCTCTTTGCAGTAGTGGGAAATCCATATTTTTGACACATCTGCCAGTGAAGGATAGCAGCCACTTTATCATGCCTTGCCTTTTTGTAATCGTTTTGAGCCAACTCTTTACATTCTGATACTACATGGCTGACAGTTTCATCTCTCTCACCACATAGCCTACACGACGGCGAAATGTCTTCTTTGTCAATGTTATGTCTTATCCAATTCGTCCTTATTGCTTGATCCTGCGCAGCCATTATCAGCCCTTCTGTTTCCTTCTTCAAATACCCTTTCTTAACCCATAGCCAACTGTTATCCTCGTCCCTTACTTCTTTTGTTTCTCTGAAAAATGCCGAGTGGAGTGGCTTACTGTAATATCTCTCTTCTCGTGCTTTGCGTAGTCTTTCTTTTACAGTTTTAGGATTCTCATTGTCAGACATCATATCTTCTTTCACCACCTCTTGTAATAGCACCTCTTCCTTTCCATTTATGTAGAAACCCAGGCTCGTCTTCTCAAGCATCACACACTCTTCAACACTTATTAATCCTCGTCCGCCTTTTTTTCGTTTCAAATAGGTCCTGTCTACATCTCCTTGGGGGTGCATGCTTCTATATATTGTTAGCAATTTACGGGTTTTTCTATCCATTTGCTGTAATTCTGCTTTTCGCCAGTCTACAATTCCAGCCCCATATCTAATTATAGAGACTGCCCTGGAATTTATAGCCTGGATAGTATTCCCTGCATTAAGACTCGATTTTAAAATCTTCCTGATGCGTCTAAAATATTCCTTTGACAACATTTCTTTCATTTCATTATTCTTTGTTGCGTCGCATTGGATTATACCTAAGTATTTGTACCCATCATTGCTCTCTAATGCCTTAATTGTCTCTCCCGAAGGTAAGTCTATTCCATTACTGTCCACTACTCTACCGCGTTTCATTTCTAACATTGCACATTTGGAGATTCCAAATTCCATTCCAATGTCCTGACTGTATATCCGGGTTGTTTCAACTAGTGAGTCTAATTCTTTCATGTTCTTTCCATATAGTTTTAAGTCGTCCATAAACAGGAGATGATGATTATTATTATTATTATTATTATTATTATTATTATTATTATTATTATTATTATTATTATTATTATTATTATTATTATTATTATTATTATTATTATTATAAATATGTTATTTTATTCTCTTTCTCAAATATCTGCAAAAATGGTTCCTTCCTCAAGTCGTTTACCGATTGCATCCTTTCGTTTCCATAAATGGCTCATACGAATTTTTCCAGTCCTCTCTCGAGTTATTCAGCTATTTGAAGAGTGGTCCCCAAATCTGCAAACAGATTTACACATTATTCTGTCGTTTTGGTCATTCCTCTCCAAAAAGCTATTTTCCTTTTTCTAAAAAAGCTGGAAACATAATGCATGCATGCAGGCATGCAAACCAATGAGCGCTCTTCTCTTGTCGATGTCTACGGTTGAAGAAGTTACATCTATGATTAAGACCTGTTCCGTTGTCAATCAAAATTTGGACTCCTGCAAGATCACCGGCAACAAAGAGGGCTAGAGTAACGATGTCCCCTGAAGGATATCTGACCATCATTACAGAATCCCCAGACCCAGTTGCTACGTTTGCTGCCTGAACTAAGCTATCAGTTTTGTGTCAGCTTCTTCATGGTTGCTCTCTAATCTTCAACAGCAACAACTTCATTTTCTGACAACTTAGTACAGTGGTATTCATTGGAGAAGAAGATGGTATTTCCTCATACCTTGCTTTTGTCTTCTTCTAACGCTCCTTGGATGAGATCAAATAGCATCGCGTTATTTTCTCTATTTCGAGGGAAATTGCAAAATGTATGTCTTTTGAAAACTGGGTAATTTCTATATCATATAACATAATCATACAAAGTAGCTAACTCACCCTGGAAGATATGGTGGCCACATCACTCACATCATTCCATTCTGCCATTTTCATTTGGATCTTGGACTTGGAGTATGTGCAGCTTTTGTTTTGTATTTCTCCCACACAACCCTATCATACCCTTTCGTAGTACCCCCTGACAGCAACGCGTCAGAAAATAGGTTGTTGTTTGTGTTCGTCAGTCTCGAATTTGCTTATCAAATTTTCAAAGTTTGTTCTTAGTGTTCGTCAGTCTCGAATTTGCTTATCAATTTTTAAAACTCAACATCAACACGGCAGAGGGAACACGGCAGAAAATATTATTTCCCAGGGGGTAAAGATAGGGCAAATGCATTGGAATGCCCCATGTATTACCACTGCTATAGAAGGAAAAAAGGTCAATGATACCCCCTGAAATGAACACGGAACACGGAACAAGGTCGGCGTCACTAAACAAGGAACATGTCAGTAAACTCGTCATTAAAGTTGGAGCACGGAACGAGGAACACGGCAGTGACACATATGGGCCACCGTAAAATAGGTCAGTTTTAATTTTTGCTAAAAATAATTTCGTTTATTTGGCCCTCTTTTACTCTTGAGTGGCCCCCTTGTCAGGCATTACTTGTAGCTCATCCTGGTTTTAGATGCTTCTTTCGTAATTTGACATACCTTAGTTGCAGTTGCAACATCTTTGTCAGGGTTTTGGGATATTGTTCCTCCAGTGATGGACAATACTTTGATCGTCTTTGCTTCATACTCTAATTCTCCAGCTTCCATCAACTTTACGACAGCTACAAAGATAGCAAAAATATCATCAGGAAAAATAGGCTGCAAGACTGGCTGCTGGAAATCCAAACAATTTCTGCTCTTGCAATGTGCATGCTACGCCATCTAATCACTACTAAATAAGCGCTTTGCTTGAAATCAGATTTTCAGCGACCAATTAGTATTAATACAGTTCCCTGTTCCCAACAAAGATAGGCACTAAATCCTTACTGGCTAACGAAACAATATGGCAAAACAAAAGAAAGCACAGGGTTGCCAAATTTTCAGTCGCTTTTAGCCAATTTTACCTACTCGCATGAAAATATAAATGTACGGATGGAAAATAAAGATATTGCAAACATTCTTTCGCAGACTTGTTTCTAATACTTGGTTGCATACATAATCAAGGGCGCTACGAATTATCACAAGATTTGGAGGGATGACAACGTTTTAAATTCGCACATAGTTTTCGTTTACTTAAGTTAATTTCTTAAACCTTTCTGGTACGCAGACACCACCCACTTTGGTATTAAAGGATGCCAATTTTAGTGCATTATCTGAATCTTTTTTAGGTTTGAAGCTAACATAAATATATCCGGAGATATCGAAAAATAGATGCTGAGGGGTTGGATGAGCACCCAGAAGAGTGCACTGATCGGCCTAACAATAACGATGAACAAGAAGCCGGCGTTATACAAACTAGAGGCGAATTCAACAGGTACTTACCGTTTCTATCTTGGAAGAAGATAGGAATACAAGCCGAAAACTTGCAGCACTAATGCATAAAAATATTTCAACTGGTTTTGATAACAAAGATCCACCTTTTATTGCCACAAACTACTGCTAGTTTCACCAACAACTCCCCGGGGGGGGGGAGGGGGGTACTTGACTTTACCACATACGGGGACGTGCCTCTAGGAAATTCGTAAAGGCACTCTGTCCAGGAGTCAAATGTTAGAAAATGACACCCTGTCCCGGAGTTAAGTTGAGAAAATGACACCTTGTCCTGGAGTTTCTTGAAGACAATCACCCGGTAGCGATGGTTTAACAAGCATGCATTATGCACAAATCTGGTTTCCACGAATATTTAACTGTTCAGATGACCGATCTTGGTTGAGACTGACAAAAAATNTTTATTGCCACAAACTACTGCTAGTTTCACCAACAACTCCCCGGGGGGGGGGAGGGGGGTACTTGACTTTACCACATACGGGGACGTGCCTCTAGGAAATTCGTAAAGGCACTCTGTCCAGGAGTCAAATGTTAGAAAATGACACCCTGTCCCGGAGTTAAGTTGAGAAAATGACACCTTGTCCTGGAGTTTCTTGAAGACAATCACCCGGTAGCGATGGTTTAACAAGCATGCATTATGCACAAATCTGGTTTCCACGAATATTTAACTGTTCAGATGACCGATCTTGGTTGAGACTGACAAAAAATTAACAACAAAATCATGCAGAAAGATATGATGTTGTATGATCATACTATTTTCATAAACACTTTCAATCTGCTACGATAATTTCAAAAAGTTCTGAACTAAAATTTAGCTTTAAAGTACTTCTTTCATAATGCAGTGAAAGTTTGAATATGGAGGTTATAATATGAACTAATGATATAAACAAACTCAATAAACGACATAAGACACTATATCGAGCAATGATACCATTTTATGTAAAGCTAAGTACAGTGTCCCTAAAGCACCTATGTACAAATACAGGACATGGAAAAAACGAAAAAACGAATGAAAAGGTCCAAACAAATTCTGCTCAACATTTAGTTTTTCAATGAATCAACGGAAAAACAAGAGCATGTGCACTGAAACTTACAAATATTGAAGAGACCAGAGCGTGCAGGCCATGTTATCCAGATTCAAAATAGTAAACACGCCTGATTATAAAAACTTTATTGTAAAAAATTTGCCAGAGCTATCTCAATGTCTTTTGGTGATATTATGGAACAATTCATTCTCTTTATTGTGTCCCTCAGATTTTCCACATTTTCAGGTAGTTTTGAAATCATTCACCTTTCCTGAAAGATATGGGACACTTTCCTTCATTAACTACGGAAAAGCACAATTTTTAATCTCCTCATAAATCTTATTTGATAGCCCAGCTCTTGCTCGCTTGGCGGATTTTACAATTTTAACTTCAGAGCCTTCATTCATTTTGAATCATATTATTCTGTAACTGTACCTCGTCTAGCAGAGTAGCCTCAGAAGCAGGGCATTTTTTAAGGATTTTTGAGTGGTGGGGCATTTTTTCGAAAGAGCCCGCACTCACATACCATCAGAAACGGCATGGGGGTTTATAGAAGGGTACTATTCTTCTGTTTATATACTTCTGCGTACGCTAAAAAATTCTGGTATTGTTATAACGGCTGAATGGGTTGTTTCACATATAGATCTTAAAATATATTTATGTAATTAAGAGGTGTAGTTATTTAGGTCATTACCTAAGAGATTTTAGAACCTTAACTTGGGACGAGGAATCGAAATATTTCCGTTGGTTTTCAATTTATTACATTAGAATCGAATTAAAATAAGATTACAAACAAACATTCAGCAAGATTTCCATGACATCATGATCATGCCGTTCAGATACAAAACAATTTTAGGATTGAGGCTAACGGCTTCAATACTTGACACAATTGTAATGTCTCTAAAAAAGGGTTTTGAAAATTGCTTATTAACCAAAGCGAGTTACCACAATTAACTTTCCGGAAAAACCGTACAATCATGTATTATGCACCGATTTGACTAAAACACCAAGCATTTTAAAGCACGAAGGCTAACTTAGATGTGGAAGAATTTTTTTCCACTAAAGTCGAGCATATCGCTCTAATGGTATGGACAATTTACTAGAAACATTTTTTTGGAAAATCTTGAGAAAAGCTCAAAAATTACAATCAAACTTCGTCTTGTTTTCAGCTTTAATAAGATTGCAGTTGCATAAATTATCTTCTTAGGAACTTAAATAATCAACCTATATGTATTTACATGCAAAAGATACATATTTGTCACTAGGTTTGCTTCTTGAATGATGAGCATGCCCACTTTGGTTTTTTGAAGATGAAACTTTGGTGTAAAAGTGTCGTTAAAATTTGAAGTTCTCTTTTAATTATCTTCAAAAATAGTTCCGAAGCAAAATAACTCATAACTCTAGAATGGTATGACGGATTTTAGTGCAATGAAGTTTTATATCTACGTTAATCTGTCTGCTACAAACTGATTGGTATTCATTCAAATCGGTGCATCATTCATGATAGTACATTTTTGCAAACGCCGATACATCATTTTGGGACACCCGTTATTATTATTATTATTATTATCAAATTATTTACAGTTGGTACAATATATAGTAATTAAATTAATTCAAACCAACATTTTACATACAAATAAAAAATTACAAAAAAGTTCATTTTGGATCCTCATTATCAACTATTTTTTTTTTAACTGCAGATCTTGCATGTGCAATTTTGCCCATTCCACTCTTTGGTCATCCTTTTAAATATTGCTGCTGAGTTTGCATTTTTTACAGTGGTCTTTTTTATATACGGTATACCGTATATAATGGTATTTCAACGAATGGATAAAATGCTGCAGCTGTTCAAGCTTTTTACCAGCATTTTGGGACACATTTATCTTTGAAAGGGCCCCATAGTTGCCTAGAAATTTAGGGGTAAATGTGGCATTTTGCTCGTCAGTGGTGCTGGAGGTCCTAGGGCCTGGTAGGCAGGGCCGTCGAGAGATGTTTTGGACCGAGCCCTTTTTCCCTTGGGCCCAACCTTCCTATGCACTGTTAAAACGCTGTTTTTAGATGGAAACGCCCTCCTATACACTGTTAAAAGCAAAACTTTTAGATGGAAACGCCTTCCTGAACCTCAACGATACACCTTTTCACGGAAACAAAGCATGCTGGGAGAAAGAGAAAATTTTCGAGATTTCGACACCATGCAGCTTCGAATTTCGCAAAGTTTTGCAATGCTTATTTTTGCGACGAAACCTGTCTCCCACGAAATTTCTACAGTGTAATTATCATCACCTTCACGTCATAATTAAGCTATTTGTTGATTTCGTGTGTAAAGATTAAATTTAGAATGCCAGTGGGCCCGCGGACCTAAAAATGTTCCTGAAGGAAAATTGACAACAAAGAAAAGAATACATACCTACTTCCTCGCGGGCCCCTAAGGGCCAGGGCCCCGGGCCCCCTGGTAACTACCCTGGCTACCTCCCCCCCCTCTCGACGGTCCTGCTGGTAGGGCAATTCCCCCACCACTTAGTATGTTAAAAAATTGCCTGCTCGGAAGCTCACCGTGCTCACAATACCAGAACGCAGAATAACCTTAAGGACAATTGTCGGAAATAAATGTTTCCTACGGGGAAAAAGCCATACGTTGTGCACTAAAGGTGTACAAGTCAATGTGATTGCGAAATTGAATAAAGGCTCCCCCAATTTACAAGAGAAAGCATTCTCATACCTAAACGATAATCTAAGATTACTCTAAAAACAGTCTAAGGGGCTGATTATATGAGAGTTTTCAGCCCGGCTAGCCGAGGTGAAATTGGCATGCGATTATATGAAAGATGCCAGCCCGGGCTGAAATTAACAATTGAATTCGCGCCAAAATTGTTCGAAGTTCAAAACTTTAAAATGGCTTCGCACAAAATGGCGCGGAAGATGTTGGCCTTCTATGTTCTCTAGTTCAGTACCTTATTAGCTTTGAATTTTCAACTGTATGGGCTCATAATGACATATAAGATGTTTGAACTTAGAAATAACAGGGTATTAGCATCTTATTTATCATCACGGCAGAGTAAACTGCGAAGAAAAAGGAAACATGTCCTAGCTCGTCAACTACGACGAAAAGCGAGATCAGTGTGGTTTCAGAAGGGCAGAACAGACCAATGGTGGCAGAATATGTTGGGTCAGAATGCTACTGACAGCAGCTGGAAGAAGAATTTCCGCATGACTAGAGATTATTTTTATGAAATTGCAGCCCAGCTAGAGCCGTACATTGCTCCAAAACATGGTTCCCCAAACCATCGCCTCCTTTCAACAGAAAAGAAACTAGCCATAACGTTGTATTATCTTAAGGATACCGGATCGCTTTGGATGACAGCAAACACTTTTGGTGTCCATCAGGGTACATGTTCTAAGACTATAATAGATGCTTGTAATGCAATCAATAAACACTTAGGCCCGACATATTTACATCTGCCTATGTCGAAAGATGAAATGAGAGAGAAGGTTTCGGAATTCGAGGTAAAATTTGGAATGACACAAGCTTTTGGCTGCATAGATGGAGCCCATGTTCCTATTAAAAAGCCTCCTATCAATTCTCAAGATTTTTTAACTACAAGTTTTTTTCATTAAAAATTCAAGCAGTCTGTGACAGTAAAGGTATCTCTATGGATGTAGATTGCAGGTGGCCGGGGTCTGTGCATGATGCCAAGGTCTTTGCCAATTCAAGCATAAATGACAAACTTCAAACTGAAAAATTGCTAAGGATTTACAATGCACTTCTTTCTGGTTATGAAGCCATACCAAATTACCTCATTGGTGACCCTGGAAACAGTTTTTCTCAATTCTCTGTTTTAGCGCGAACTGTACCCCAAATGCGCGTGCACAAAGTAAATTCGCAGCCCGGGCTGGAAAAAATTGCGATTACATGAGAAATCTCAGCCCGTTTATCCGGGCTGGAAATTCCAGCCCTCCTAGCTCAAGGAGGGCTGAAATTCCAGCCCGAACTGAGTTTTCAGCCCGGGCTGAAACTGTCTCATGTAATCACAAACTCAATTTTACAAAGAGATGACTGCAGAGGAGGGCTGAGTTTTCAGTCCGTTTAACAGAGCTGAAATTCTAGCCCGGCCTGAAAACTCTCATATAATCGGCCCCTAAGATTACAATACGCGCATTTGATGGAACTTTTTTCCTGTAAGAATTCCTCATATTCGTCTCCACATTCTCGACAACCTCCTCTCTCGATACCTTTGATGTCTTTCATTTTTTTCGGATGTCTTTCGACTTCTTGCGTGCACGCACGCCCTTTCCGTTGGAAACCGTTGGAAACTGGACGAAGTATTGTGCGTAATGCAGCTATTGTGACACAGCTATTGTGCACTGCGCATATTTGATCATTACCATAGCAGCAGCAGCTTGATATAGGAATGAGAGCAAGGTTTATCGAAGAGGACATCACTAAATCCTTCTTTCTGGCCTTCCAATTCTTGAACTTGGCAATTTCGTATATTTATTATTGACTGTCGATTCATATTACAGTTCATTGGAATCGTGTTTTATTCCACGATGGCATGCAGCTTATCATTGAAGTTTTCGCGCCCTTTTTGTTGACTATGTTCTAGCAATAGGGGCGATTTGTTGGTGAAACTGGCAGTAGTTTGTGGCAATAAAAAGTGGATTTTTGTTATCAAAACCAGTTGAAATACGTTTATGCATTAGTGCTGCAAGTTTTCGGCTTGTATTCCTATGTTCTTCCAAGATAGAAATGGTAAGTACCTGCTGAATGTTGAATTCGCCTCCACACAACAAATTTCTGATTGTCAGCAAGAATAGATTTGCTAGTATTTTTTCTTGTTTCAAGCAAAGTTAGTCTTGAAATACAATAAATGAGAACATTTTTTCTTGAAACAGGATTCTTAAGAATTTATTACTAACCAAGTGTTTCTGTATTCTTAAAGACAAATGACGGAGATATAAGGAGACTTAAATCAGGGGCCTGG